>CATIWM010448609.1:0-62089 GCA_949671775.1 Mallotus repandus
TTGTTTGATTTGTGACTTTCTTTGGTTGTGATTCTTGTTTTGAGTATTAATTAGTAAGTGTTATATCCTTGTTGTGGATGATATATCTTTGATTGTTGTTTTGACTTGGTTGATTATTTAAATCTTAATTCAATTTAGTGTTTTTCTGAATTTTGAGTCATTTTGATTAAATTATTAGTTGTGAGTCCTAATTTATGTGTTGTGTTTATAGTCTTTGATTATTGTTTCATTCTTAAACACATGTTGATTGTCTTGATTGCTATCAATTTGGAGTCTTATGTGTATTGTTGATAATATATGACTCAATTGAGATTCTAAAAGTGATTTGTATTGTTGGAATGTCTTCTACATGATTAGTGTCTTGGTTATTGACAAGTGAAGAGTTCACTTAAATTTATGTGCCTATATGTACTATTCATGTATAATCTTTAATTATAACTCTTGTATTAGTTGTCTCAAACATACTAACCTCTATCTACTTTTCTTTAGTAAGTATTATTTCTCTTTTTCTCCCCCTATTTCTTTTGCGTTATTGCATTTTCATGCATCCATGTGAATGATTGCATATCACTTGCTTGGTGCATATCACTACCATGTATATGTTTATTGTTAGATCCTCTAAATGCATCCTTACATGCACCTCGATTTGCATCACTATCATTCTTGCATGCACCTTTAAAAGTTAAAAGTTTTAAAAACTTTTAAATATTTAAAAATTCTTAGAATCAAGTAATATACATTTAAGAAAAAAGAATTAAAATTTTTTTGTACAAATGATATTTCATAAAAATTTTAAAACATTAAACTTTTTTAAAAATTATTAAGTGTATAGAAAATTCTTAATTCTTTTTTGTATATGGCTTGATTGTAAAATTTTTAAAATATAAAAATTATTTTTAACTTTTTTATATTTTCATAAAAGATTAAAAATGGTCTTTAAAAATTTAAAAAATTTCATAAATATATATTTTAAAAATAATTTCATCAACTCTCATCTTTATTCAAATAAAGTTTTATAAATTAATGTTAGAGTTAATTTTTTTTTTGATTTTCAAGACTTAATTGTAATAATTTTTTAAAGAAGCGTCGAATATAATTCAATTTTTAATTATTAAGTTTTAAAAATATTAAGGTTTATTTGAAACAAAAAAATTAAACTCGAATATAAAGTTAAACCCTTAACCTTGAAGTAAAGTTAAGGTTTCAGTTTGTACCTTATCCCAAAACAAAAAATACCTTTAGGGTCATGTTTGGTCATGGTTCTGGGGCCCAAAACTATTGATTGGTTTCGGTTTTGAATTGAACCAGTTGAGTTGAGCGCAAATTATATTATGGACCCCTGTCTATATTGCAATATGGACCAGGAGTCTATTATACTTATGATTCTTTTTATTTGACGTTTCTTCTTCTTTTTTTTTTAATGCCCCCTCTCCTTTTTTTAACGCACTTTTCTTCTTCTTCTTCTTCTTTTTCTCTTCCTTTTCCTCTTCTCCGGTCACGATCCCACCCCTCTTTTCCGCACTTTATTTTTTTACACTTTATTTTTTTTTATCAGTGGCTTCTTTTTCTTCTTTGTAAGAAAAAGGTTTCTCTTAAGTGCTTCAAAACCTGAAATTACATATTTGCAAAAGTTACATATTTGCTCTTTTAAAATTCAACAGTTGCTCCCTCTTCTTGTTCTTTTTGTATTTTTTTTAGATTGGAATTTGACTGCAAATTATTTTGTTGTATTTGTTTAGTTTGTGCATATAAATTCATTAGTTGAAACATAGAGATTTATGTGTTATTGATTGGAGATTCATGTGTTATTAAATAAAATTTAAATTAAATGTGAACCTGTAGGTGAAGGTCAATGAAGTGAAGATCATTGAATTTGCTGCAAATTTATTAATCTTCATTTGCATGTTCATTGAACTTGCAGTTAAATATCAATGAATTTGCAGCAGATTAATTGATTTTGACCTGCATATTTATTGATTCTCGATGAACATACAATTGAAGATTAATGAACCTCATAGTTTTGATCAACTAACCTATTAACTTTGACAGGTATAAAAAGAAGTTAACTAATTAAAACAAAGTTTAACACAAAAAAAGAGGACATTTGACGTAAAAAAAATATTTGACGAGAAAAAAAGAGGCACGTATTTTTTGATTGACACGTATAATGAACCCTTGATCTATATTATAATTTAAACACGGGTTCATGGTATAACAATTGTTTGTGCAGCTGGGTTCTATTTAAATTTGGAGAAAATTACATTTATCTCCCTGAGGTTTGACCTAATTCCAACTCTCCTCCCTCTTGTTTGAACATCAAACATTTACATCTCTCAATTTTAATTTCATTAACATTTAAGTCCATCATTTAACTTTTCCGTTAGGTTTTTTATATCAGAATACATTTACCTCCCTCAATTTATGAAAATAAAACAGTTTAATCCCTACGTTGTAATAAAATAAAATAATTTAGTCTTTCAACTTTTTAATTATTTAAAATTTAAAATTTCAATACTAACTAAATTTTAGACATGTACAGATATCTCCATCAATATATTTTTTTGAATTATATAAAATTCACACTAACTCAAAAGTCAAGTTCTAATTTTAATAAATCTATAAATATCCATTAATTTATTTTACATTCATTTTTTACTAATTTTTAATTAATTTTTGCTCCAATTAAAATTAGTATTATCTAAAACTAAAGTAATATATACAATGAATTACTATAAAAAAAGGTAAAATTAATGAAGCCAAATAGAAAAAATAAATATAAAATAAAATTGATAAAAATTAATGAATTATTAAATTTATAATTTAATTTTTTTAATTAAAATTAAATTGATAAGGATAAGTGTACCTATTAAAAATTTAGTAAAAATTGTGATTTTAAATTTGAAAATTAAAGAACAATAATTTTTTTATTAAAATAAAAAGGATTAAAGTGTTAGTTTTTACAAAATATAAGGAGCAAAATGTTTAGTTTGTATAAAATAGAGAGAGTAAAATGTCCTATTCATTAAGATACTAACGAAAAAGTTAGAAAAAGTTAACAAAAGGATTAAAGTGTTGATAGAACTAAAATTAAGGATGTAAATAAATAAGAGAAAGAAAAGTTAAAACATGAGGGACTAAATATAATTTGTTCTTAAATTTGTACCTACATCTGAGTCTGACGAATGAAATCTGATGTGGGGTCTGACTCAGTGTTTATCTAGTGATCTCGGAGTCTTTTCTACGATTCTTGCCTTTTAGAGTTTCTCGCTCGTCGATAATGGTAGATTCCTTTCCAAAATTTTTTTCTTTCATTTTTTTGAGAAAACAATTTTAAAAAAAAGTCATGAATTTTTTTATGTTTTTGTTATTGGATTGTTGGTTGTCATAATGTTGATTGGTTGGTTTCCTTTAGGCTCAAGGGAATAGTGGCCTTTCTGGATTCTCGTTCTTGCGTAATAACTATTTGTCATCTTTTCTTCTTTCTTCTATCTGCTGTTGTCTCTGTTTCTCTTTTGGTTTTCTGGGTTTTTGTTCAAAATTCACATTTCTATATTACAACAATTCGAATTCAAACAAAATCGTTTCTTGGCATCATTCTTTGTTGGGTTTTTATTCAAATTTGAAAGGTGAGACTTTCTATGCGACTTACATCACCTCTTTCTGTCTTCCATTACTCTGCTTCAACTTTTCTTTTTCCTTGAACTGCCTGCATTACTTTTTCTTGTTGGGTTATTTATTGTTCTTGTGGAAGAATTTGATGGGCATATTAATATGATGTATCACGTGCTTTGCTTCTTGGCGCTTTCTTCTTTGATCTGTTGAAATCGAAGTTGGAAGTCAATCCTTGCTTCTATGTTAAAATTCCTATGTAACTGAACCGATCATGTAAAATTCCGTTAACGATTCTGTTGCTTTTTTCGTCGTTGTGGTTTTACAGTTTTTGGCATCGAATGAAAAGCTTCAAAAGGAAACGATTTGTAAAACAGATCTGCATGTTTTATTGGTTCTATCAACAAGAATGCTCGTCATAAGAAAGTTGTGATTCTGTCTGGTCTCCTGTATGTTGAATGGACTTAACCTCTAATTTTAAGCATCTGAGATTCGTTGGCAGAAATTTGAATTCTGTAACTTGTAAATGTCTTGCTTTGGTTGTTTTCTTACTGATTGTTAGGACAGTACTATTTCCTTCATTCTCTGGTTATGGTGGAATCAACCAGAAGGACCTTGATTTTATACACGTCCGGTCTCTGTCACTGGATTCTGATTGTGGAATTCGTAATGATAAGTTCTTGGAGGTTCCCCAGATTGTTTGGGGACTGAACAATCAAAAGATTGCTTTTGCCAGAGCTTGTCTTACAGCTAGAATGCTGAACCGAACTCTTTTAATGCCCAGCTTAAGTGCTTCATTGTTCTATAAGGAAATAGATCGATTACAGCCTATTTCTTTTGATAAGGTTTTCCAATTTGAGAGGTTTAATTCTCTCTGTGATGGGTTTGTACAGCTGGGCCAATATTCGGGTGTTAGAAACGGTTCTGGAGTGCATGAGCTTCAAAAGGGCAGTGGAAGAAAGTGGACAGTAGAGAGAGATTTGGATCAATTGAGACAGTTTAAACAGGACCAATATGATGGATATGAGGTGGTTCGGATAGTTGGGAAAAACCCATTTCTGTGGCATGATCATTGGCCAGTTAAAGACTATGCCAGGGTCTTTGAGTGCTTGGTTTTGGATGAAGAAATAGAAAAAGAAGCATCTAAGGTCGTGTCAAAGATTAGAGAAGTAGGAAGAGAGATGAGAAGTTCCAATTCAGATGGTTCTTCATTGCAATCAGTGCCTTATGTAGCAGTTCATATGAGGATAGAGATAGATTGGATGATTCATTGTAAGAAGTTAGAGCGAAGATTAAACATAAACCAAATTTGTAGTAGCAAGGAGGAAATAATGAAGCGAGTGGGGAACATTGCGGGCTTGAAAACTCCTATAATTGTTTATCTTGCTGTGGCTGATAGTCTTCTTGAAGATCCTTCTATACTCACGGGTTGGAAGGATGGTCTGCTTCCTTTTGAGAAGAAAAAACTAGGAGTGGATGGATTATACAAGAAGTATCCATATCTCATTCAATCAGCAATAGATTATGAAGTGTGCTTAAGGGCTGATATGTTTATTGGGAACAGTTTCTCGACATTTTCAAGTCTCATAGCTCTCGAAAGAACACAGAAGATGATTAGAATGGGTGGAACAAGCTCATGTGGCATGGATGCCCGATGGCCTTCTTATGCTTATAATATATTAGGGGAATCGAATGGCCCTCAAAGATGGATGACAGATATGTCTGATGCAACTCTTAAAGCTATCAGCTATGGTACTGATATCATCTCTTGCTGAGGTTATTACAAGTAAATCCTGGAAGGTAAATAATGTTATGTAACCTGATTGACTTGTTTGGTATTGTCAGTTGTTCGTTTATTTTATTATTTATTTATTTATTTTTGTGAAAAGAATGTCAAGATAGCAGATATCACAGAATTAGTACAGGTTTTATTTTTGTAATCGTATTTTGCTAATTCCGTTGATTTTTCTTTTGAACTATAGTCGTCTAGGCAATGAGTTTTTGTTTCCTTTAATCTTTCTCCAAACATGTTATGTCACAAAATCATCATCTTATAGAAAATCCATGGAATTGCTGTATCTGTTCAGAAGTTCTCTCATGTTCTGATGTTATCTTTGATTTGGATGCATTGTTAGTTAATGGAGTTTTTGGTAACCATTAAGAATTACGTTAATTATGGCATTACATAAATAAACAATTAAACATTACATGTACATAAGTATGAATTTGTGGAAGTATACACTTAAATTAATTCCTTACGACTGATCATAAACAGAGTTACGTTGTGCTGCTCTCTAGGCGTTCTGGACCTAGTTGAGTCTGCAGTCTCACACAAAGTAGAATTTTTTTTTTTTGAGAATACTCACACAAAGTAGAATTAGTGTAGGAAAACAAGAGAAACCTCAAAACCCATCCATTAATACCGTAGTAAATGCAAAGTTAGAGCCGGGAGATGGAGAAAAATCAAAACTTCAATGAAGAAATGAATATCATTGATACTTAACATTGAAAAGGATCGTTCATAAATCAAATAAAACAAAACTCTAATTCCAACAAGACTTTTAAATAACATGTACTTAAAATTCTTAATGATAAAGAATTAAAGGTTGTTTAATATAAACCTAAGATTAACTAAGTCAATTTTAAGTCTAAATTAAACTAGGTTTAAATGGACAAAACCTTCACTTGATAAATTCACCAAGTTCTTTTAAGAACAAAAGAAAAGGACTTTAACTTTACAAGAATTGAAATTTAATTGATAATAACTTAAAATTCGTGCTATAATGCTATAGCCTTTATATAGACATGTAAACATTCTAATCCTTGAAGGAAATTTTTTTTTTTTTACTTATTCCTAAAGACTCCTATGAAGGAAAATCCTTAACTAAAGAGAATTCTTTCAAAAATATGACAATTAATGAATCTGACCCATCTTCTAAACTTGATTTATTCAGATGTCCTCTAGGGTCAAACACAAACTCCTTATGAGAAAACTTCTCCTTCTAAGTAATTTTGCACATAAGTAGTTTCAAAACAACTTGATTGCACACTTGGAACTTAGAACTTGTATTTATGAGCTTGTAAGGATCAAATTCTTATTGCTTTCTTCTAAATTTGAAACATAAATATCTAAAGTTCTTCTTGCCACAAAAGAAAACTCCATAGGTTCCCTTGAAAGAAGTAAAGTATTGCAGTTCTCTCTCAAATAATAAATCTAAATAGTTCTCATTCTTCATGCTAGGAATGAAATCTTCAAAGGTATTGTTGATCTTGTAAGGCATTTCAACAACATCATCAAATGGATCTTTATAAGGCTTAAAAGTCTGCAAAATAAATTTCAACACAATAGAAAAAGAAAGATTAGAATTGTTAGTATAATCATGATGAATAACGATCTGCTTATCCTTCATAATGCTCTCAATCTCTAGTTTCCTCATTTTTGCACAGACTTCTAGTTTTTTCTCTTCATGGTGCATAGACTTTTCATGATCACAATATGCACTCTTGACAACTCCTTGACTAGTTAATCCTTCTACAAGATCATTAGATTGCTCAAAACTTTGTAAACACTCCTTATTAGCTTCAATGATATGAAAATTTTCCTTAAAATCTCTTTCAAAAATTTGTACTTTCTCATCAATTTTTTTACCAGGTTGCACACACTTGCCTTTATCTTTAACTTCTTGCGATATTTCATTAAGGCTTTTAGCATTATTTTGCTCCAACACCATAATTTCTTCATTAACTATTTCCTCTTCAAAACCAATGTTCACACGTTCTTCATTCACTAAATCACGAATGTTATCATTCACTTTGATAGCATGATCATCTACTTCAATGCATAATTGCTCTTCATATTTCTCACCTTACTCACTCAACCCATTTTTAACACTCAACTTACTCAACTTAGTTTTAACACTCAACTCACACTTTTCTTTTCTTTCATTTTCATAGGTTTCCCTTTCCAAAGTTTTCTCACATGAAGATTGAATCTCTTCATTTTTTGATTGATACACAAGTCTTCAAAAATTATCTTTGGAGGTAATGTTTCAATTTGGCACTCTTCCTTTTCATTCTTCTCCTCAACTTATCTCTCAATCGCTTCAATGACTTTAACACTCCTCAAACCTTGTTTATGCCGTTGAAAGTGATAATGCAAATCTCTATAATAATGATTTGGCACAAATCTCTTTCATACGATAGTCTTCATCTTTTGCCATGTAGAGATAGGTTCTTCTTCGCAATGCCTCCTTGAGACTAATAGTTGATTCCACCAAACTAATGCATAGCCCATGAACATGGTGATTGTAAGCTTGACTTTCTTTTCCTTAGAGTAGTTGTGGCAATTCAACATAAATTCTACTTTCTTTTCCTATGCTAAACATGCTTTAGGATTACTTATACCATGGAAAGTAGGTATCTTCATCTTTACACTCTTAAGGTTGTTATCTTACTTATTATGCCCTTGAATGTTCTCATAAACAAACTCATCATCATCATTATGCCATCTCCCCTGACAAACTTGTCTAGGTGTGATTTGAGTTGTATTATTGGTGGTGGTTGTAGCTTGGATTTGCTCTAACCTCTCTATTTGCTCTTGAACCTTTTGATGGCTATTTAACAATTGAGTAATCTTATCTTGCATTGCCTTCATAAAGAGCTTCCATTTAGGATCTATCTCAACCTCCTTTGGATCTTCAATGTTATAAATAAAGAAATAAAAGAAAACCTCACAAGTTACACTCCCTCACGTGTTTACAGTCAAAGAATGTCACTCTACGCTCGTGTTTCACTCAATTAGGCTTTTACCCTCTTATGAGCTCACCATTTGCCTTTTACCTCTCAAATTCGTTTTTTATAGTTCTTACAGAACTTAAGTTACTAATCATTAAATTAAGCTTAATGCAAAACAAACTAAGCAAAATTAAACTTAAATTTGACAATAAGAGCCAAAGAAAATGCAACAAACAAAGATAATGTACAAATAAAATAAAAAATAAGAAAATTTGGGATAACTGTTTAAACTACCCCAAACGCAACTTAAGAAGAAGAGTAGAATATTCATAATTGAAATAAGGCAAAATGTATTGAATTTAGAATCAAAATAGCAAATTAGAATGTTTTAGGTCGAATTGAATTCAACTTTGATCAATTCAACTATTTTATCACAATTCAAAATTCCTTTTTCTTGTTTTTTCTTTTCCTTTTCCTTTTTTTTTATATAATAGATGCTAAAACAACCAAATTAATAACAAACTCAAATTTATATGTATTTACAACAAATAAGACTCTTAAGATGCAAAACAACAAGATTGGAAACGAATTTGATTTTTTTAAAAGACTAGAAACATATTGGAATATGAAGAAAAGAATGAAATTAACTCAAGAAAATAAAGAAAAATGAATTTGATCACTATGATTGCAAAGAAAACAAATTGATATCAGACAAGACACAAGAGCGAACGAAATAATAAATAAAGATTTTTTTAGGATTAAATGCAAACAACAAAGAAAAGTAATGATACATGCTTGATTAATGAGCTAAAGCTCTGATACCAAATGATACAAACGTGGTTAACTTGTACCAAACCCATATTCAATCTTGATAACCTTGCCAAGGATCTTTCATAAATCAAGTGAAGGAAAACTCTAATTTCTCACAAGACCCTTAAATAACCTGTAATTAAGAACCTTAATTATAAAGAATTAAAGATTGTTTAATATAAACTTAAGATTAACTAAGTCAATTTTAAGTCTAAATTAAACTAGGTTTAAATGCACTAAGCCTTCACTTGATAAATTCACTAAGTTCTTTTAAGAACAAAAGAAAAGGACTTTAACTTCACAAGAATTGAAATTTAATTGATAATAACTTGTTAAAATTCGTGCTACAATGCTATAGCCTTTATATAGAGTAATAGCCCTAGAGAGAGGGGGGGGGGGGGGGGGTGAATAGGGCTTTTGAGAAATTAAAAGAAAATTAAGACAAGTTAAGAAGGATTAAGGAGAATTGAACACACAAGCTCTTAAAAAGTTTGGTTTATCAACAAACCTACGTCTCCACCTAACTCTCCCAGGTTAGGATTTTTGAATCACCATAATCTATTCTATTAGATTGATTTTTACAAGTTTGAGTTTTAGGCTCAACTCTAACCTTACAACTAAGAGTTTATGATCACTTTTGAACCTAATTCCTAAGCGTTTTCAATAGGTAAACACTTAAACCTTACACACTAGAATAAGACCTCGCTTCCCTTTTCTAAAATCCTAGAAAATAGAAGAAGAAGAGTCTCTACTCTAACACACAACCCACTCTCAAAAGAGTTAATGAAAACAAAGAAAGTAGATATGAATTTTTGAATGCTCAATTGAATGCTAAGAGAAATTTTTCAAAAACCAAGGACCTTAACCAATGAATGAGGGGTTCTAGGAGTTGTTTATATCTTGAGCATCAAAATTATGGCTATTGGAGGCATTAAGTTCATCCCTAACCTTCTCCAAGCTTAATTTTATGAATTTCAGCTTTTTGTAGAGATTTGCCCAGTCCAGGTCATGATGTTTAATGAAACTAGCCGTTATGGCTCAAAGGTGACCATTACTTTTTAAGTACATTGGATTGTGACATTCAGTCGCAATCGTGACTGCACACGTGATGGTTGTCCTAAGTGTGATCCCAATCGAGATCCTTATTTGTGAGGAGCACTAGACACAAAGTTCTTCTTATCTTTATTGAAATGATGAGGGACTTTTTATTGGTCATGATCAGGATATCCATGTTCTGAGTGTGGTTCCGATCGTGATATGGGCCAGGAGGAGCACTATCGAAAACATAATCTTTTCTCTATGAGCTCAGGAGTTGTTGCTTGTGGTCACGATCGGGATACTCTTATCTGAGTGATGTCTCGATTATGATGTTTGCTCGTGATGGTCACTGTCTCAAATTTGGTTTAGAGAAGTCTTGTTATGAGCTTGGTCCTGGTCGTGATTCAGCTCGTGATGGCAACTGTCAAGCTCTTCAATTACTTTGTTTCCTCCATGATCTTACTTTCAAGGAGTGCCTAACTTATATAACTTAAAGTACACTTATTAATCACTCAAGATGTGGTTTGTTAAAGTCAAAACAAGGTGATTAAGTTTGATCATTGCAAAAGGTCAACAATCTCCCCTTTTTTGATTTTGACAAACCATTTTTGAGTTTGAAAAGATATCTAATTGTGTAAGTGTGTGAACCTTTAAGCTCCCCCTCAATTTATGAATTTCTTTTTAGGTTACTCCCCTTTAATGTGTGCATAGATGCTTAATGGTGAGATTGACAATAAACTTAATAATTGAGATTGACAATCAATTTAATAATAAACTTAATAATCTATCAACATTCAAAAACATAATCGAAGCTTAAACACTTCTCCCCCTTTTGGCAAAATGCAAAAAGGGAGGAAATAAAGGGAAGATAAACAAACAATAAAATGCATTTCATTAAGATAAAAAGCAACTATAAAAGGAGATATGTAGGCCAAAGCACTAGATTAACAAAATACAGAAAAGAAATTAAGAAAACCAAAAATAAACTAAAGGAAATACATAACAAACACAAACTAAATAGCTAACCATCATGAAGGGCTTCGTCATAGATTGAAGGAGGATAAGTAGGAGCACTCATAGACTTGTTTTTCATATAAGAAGTGCACATCATGTTGGAGGTGGCCTATGTGCTCATCTACTTGATCAAATTGTTTATTGAAATTGCTCTCCATGATGGACATGTGATAAAGAAGAGTGCCCATCCATTGTGGCTCATCACTATAGACTTGAGCACCTTGTATAGAGGTGCCTTCTTGTCTAGTCCTCTTCCTTTGAGGAGCACCACGTGGTTGAGTTTCAAGCTATTCTTCTCCTTCTCCTTCACCTTCACCCTCAAATTACTCAATTTCCTTAAAGATGGCATTAAGGTCTTCGTTGTGGCCTTCACCTTGAACTTGGTCATGCTTCCACACCCACTTTTTATTGACTAAAGAGAATTGCTTAGAGTTTTTTTATGAAGGTTTCATCAAAAAGAAAATTGGTTTAATGAAGGGCAAGGTAGAGAGATCAATTTGGTAGAATTAGGCTAAGTTAGTGACAATGCCCCTAATGCAAATAACACTATTAACACTATCACTAATGAGCCATAACCTCAATTGCAAGAATCATCCTAAGGCATTAGGCTCATTTTTAATAAGACACCTAAGGATGAAAAGATCATCAAGGGAAAGAGTTTCATTACTAAGCCCTCTTGCATTGATGGAGTAGGTGAGAAATTGATGTATGTACCACAGGGCTTTAGATTGAAGATTGGAAACTTTGGTATGTGTGGTATGAAACTTGAAGGCTTGAGGGCTACTAACCTTGTTCTGTGGAAGCCAATTTGGTGAGACTTAAATATGGCCTTCTCTAATGAAGCCAAAAAGAGTGTCAAATTCGAGATTGGTGATGAACTGCTCTCTGCCTCCAAGCTTGAATCACATGGAGAAGTAAGATTGGCATCATCATAGAGGACTGAATGAAGAATAAAAGTGGAGAGAAATTCCACAATAAGAGAAGGGTAAGAAGGCAAAGGAGTAAAGGCAAAGTCATAAAGACCCACCCCTATGAGAAGATCACTTAACTCATCATAGAATCTAATCTCCTTAAGAGTTGATTCACACATATATCTTAAGGGAAAGAGGGTTCTCTTTTAAAAGTTACTTACTCAATTGTTGATTTGAGTAGAAGATAGGAGAAGGGAGGATGAGACTTCTTAGGTTTTTCTTTAGTAACCTTTTTGGAGGGTGCATCATGGGAAGAAGAAGAGGGAGTCTTTGATGGATTCTTTGGAGCCATGCATGAAGAAAAAAATTATTATGGAAAAGAGGAAATGAGGAAGGAATACTAAAGATAGAATTGAGAGTGTGAAAGGGAAGAGAATAGGGAAGCATTTAAAGAGTTAAAAGGGGAGAGAAAGAGTAAGGAAATTGAATTCTGGTAAAATACCACTCAAAAAACCGTTCTCGATTTGGATTGATGTGCCTTTTCAATGCACAAAATTCAAATTTCAAAAGCTGTCAGGATTGATGTCATGGTCGGCATATGCATTATCACGATTGGGTCATCGAAATCATGAGCATAATCATGATCGAGAGCTTAATTGTGATTGTCTCTGTGAGGAAAGTGAACAGGTATCCCGATCTGAAAGGTGTACAGTAATAGTTGGGACATAAGCTCATGACGACCCTTTAACTTTCAAAAAATGTTCAATTAGGTCCAGAGAAACTCATAGAAAAGTGTGCAATTTAGTCCTTACGAACTAAATTGACACCAAATTTGAATTAATTCAATGAAAAATTGAATTCAACCAAGACCAAGACTATGTTTAAACATAATTGAGCATGTAAACAGGGATATTGATGAAAAATTGATTTTGCTAATTTTTGAAATAATTAATCAATTGAATGAATTTTTCATTCAATAATTAATTATTAAATAGCAAAATCTTGAAAGACAAAAGAAAAAAAAAGGCTTATGGCCAAGGAATATGGTTTCAAAGGTCAAACATGTAAGCAATTTTAATAATATATAAATAAGCAATGAAAAATTATCAATGTAAAATAAACATTTGCTCTCATAAAAAAATGAATATCTTAAGAGCAACTAAATGATTATTTTCATACTCATATGAAATCAAGTATGCACGTAGCTTAATTTCATGGGAAAATCATATCACATTTTGCACTTTAAGCAAGCATTCAACTCATCAAGCATGTGAATTGATTTCAAAGAATATTCACTCATCTAGCAATAATGCAAATAAAAATCACTTAAGTGTAAGTATTCAAAGTATATGCATCAATGCAAGCTAGAACCATCTATAATTCCATGTTCATGCTTAATAAAATTTAATCTCTCCATATTAAGAGGTTTGGTGAAAATATCAGTAAGTTGATTGTTAGTATTAACAAATTCAAGCAAAGATATCACCACATTGCACATGATCACGTAAGGAATAATGTCTAATGTCGATGTGCTTAGTCTTGGAATGTTGAATGGGATTTTTACTAAGGTTTATAGCACTTGTATTGTCATATTTAATTGGAATGTGATCAAGTTCTATGCCATAGTCCCTAAGTTGTTGTTTTTACCACAATAATGTGAGCAACAACAACTAGCAGCCATATATTCGGCTTCGGCCATGGACAAGGCAATTGAAACTTATTTTTTGCTAAACCAAGAAACTAAACATTGTCCTAGAATTGACAAGTTCTAGAAGTGCTTTTTCTATTTGGTAAGCCATTGGCAAAGTCCGCATCCAAATAGCTAACTAATCAAAAGGTTGAACTCCTAGGATACTAAAGTCTTAAATGCATTGTTCCACTAAGGCATTTGAAAATTCTTTTAATGGCATTTAAATATGACTCCTTAGGACATGATTGAAAATGTGCACACAAACAAGTAGCAAACATTATGTTTGGTCTACTAGCGGTTAAGTAAAGAAGGGATTTGATCATATCTTTATACCGCTTTTCTTCAATTGGTTACCCATTCTCAACCTTAGTGAGTTTGGTGGTGGTGCTCATAGGAGTCTTGCTTGTCTTAGCTCCTTCCATGCTAAACTTCTTGAGAATGTCCCTTGTGTACTTGGTTTGGTAAAATCCCATCCTTGCATTGCTTGATTTGTAATCCAAGGAAGAACTTGAGCTCACCCATCATGCTCATTTCAAATTCACCTTGCATCAGCTTAGAAAATTCCTCACATAAGCAATGATTAGTAGCACCAAAAATAATGTTATCAACATATATTTGAACAATAAGCAAATCAGTTTGGATTTTTTGATGAATAGAGTTATGTTAACTTTTCCTTTAGAGAATCCTTTCTTTAGTAAAAAGTTGCTCAACCTTTCAAACCAAGCTCTAGGAGCTTATTTCAATCCATACAAAGCTTTGGAAAGCTTAAACACATGATTAGGAAAGTTAAAACTTTCAAATCCTGGAGGTTGTTCAACATAAACCTCCTTTTTAATGAAACCATTTAAAATTGCACTTTTGATATCCATTTGAAAAAATTTAAAATCCATGTAAGATACAAATGCAAGTAACATTCTAATTGATTTTAACCTTACAACGGGTGAAAAGGTTTTATCATAATCAATGCCTTCCTCTTGATTATAACCTTTAACTACTAGTCTAGCTTTATTCTTAGTTATGACACCTTGCTCATTCATCTTATTTCTAAACACTCATTTGGTGCCTATAATAGGATGATGTTTAGGTTTAGGAACCAAGGTCCAAACCTTGTTTCTCTCAAATTAATTTAACTCTTCTTGCATAACAAGGACCCAAAATTCATCACTCAAAGCATCATCAACATTTTTGGGTTCAGTTTGAGAAATGAAGTCTAACTTAATAATAGATTTAAAATGAGATCTAGTGGTTACCCTCTTTGAAGTGTCATCAATGATGAGGTCTTGAGGATGAGCTTTCTTGAATTGCCATTTCTTTGGAAGTTCATCCTTTAAGGCTGGTTGAGTGTTTTCCTTATCCTCTTCCTTGTAAGGCTCATACATTTCCAAGGGTTTGTTGGCATCTCCTTCTTGAATGTTCATTTCGACAAAATCCTCTATAACGTTGTCAACATTGCCAAAATCCTTTCTAGGATTAAGCGGGTTAGGTTCATCATATACAATATGCATTGATTCTTCAACTACAAGTGTTCTTTTGTTAAAGGCTATATATGCTTTACTAGAAGTGGAATAGCCTAGGAAAATTCCTTCATCTACTTTAGGGTCAAATTTCCTAAGATTGTTTAATGTAAAGCACTTGCATCCAAATACTCTAAGATATGAAATTTTGGGTTTTCTATTGTTCCAAAGCTCATAAGAAATTTTATTTAAAATTGGTCTTTTGAAAACTCTATTTGCTATGTAGCAAGTAGGGGTGTGCAAATGGTTAATCGATTAGTTAACCGAACAAAAAATTTACCTAATGTGAAAATCGAGACCAAAATTGTAAATGAAAGGTTGGAAGCGGTCGGTTATTGGTTAACCGATTTATAATAAAATTTTATTAGCAAACTAAAAATTGCACTTCCCATGAGTGGTGTAGTGGTTGCACCTCTTCACAAAGAGCCCTTTGACAATGTCTCGAGTCCCAACAACTACAAAAGTGTGCCTTTTTTTTATGTATTAAAGCAAGAAATGAAAGTGAAAAAATGGTGCAATATGCTAGATTCAACCCTAGGCTAATTACTAAGCCTAATAGCGCACATACCATCAAACTAAACATGGGATTATCCTTGCTATCAACATAAAACATATATATATATACCAGTTATAACTAATTTTTCAAAATCTTTAAAAGCTTGAACTGAAACTGAACTGAACCAGTCAGTTTGGTTTGGTTAATCGGTCCGGTTCAATTTTCGCACACCCCTAGTAGCAAGATGTGTTAATGGCTTTCATCCAAAAGTATAAAGGTAGATTATACTTATGAAGCATGGTCTTGGCCATTTCCACTAGAGTTCTATTCTTCATTTCCACTACACCATTTTGTTTAGGTGTTCTAGAAGAAGAAAAGGTATGTGTGAAATACTATGTTTATTGCAAAAGGTTTTGAAAAATTCATTTTTTCAATTAGGTTCCATGGTCACTTCTAATAGTTGGAATACAAAAACCTTTTTCTTTTTGAAAAACTTTCAAAAGCTTTAAATGCATCATTCTTATGAGTAAGAAAACACACCCAAGTGTATTTAGAGTAATCATCAACCAAAATATATGCATAGTGTATTCCACCTAAACTAGCAACTCTAGTTAGTCCAAATAAATACATATGAATAAGTTCAAGTGGTCTAGAAGTGGACACTATATTTTTGAGCTTAAAGGAAGATTTGGATTATTTTCACTTTTGACAAGCATCACAAGTCTTGTCTTTTATAAACTTGAGTTTGGGTAATCCAACCACAAGTTCATGCTTACTAAGGTCATCTAAAAGCTCAAAATTTGTATGTCCTAGTCTTTTATGTCATGTTCATGTGTCCTGGGAAATAGACACCAAACATTTAATTTCTTTGTTATCTACTTTATTCAATTCAATAACATAGACATTGTCAACCCTTTCACCACTAAAAATTACTTTGTCTTCATCTAAGCTACTAATAAAGCAATTTTTAGGATAGAATGTGACTTTACTTCCCATATCACACAATTGACTAATACTAAGTAAATTATGCTTAAGACCATCAACAAGTATTACGTGATGAATTGATAAGGACTAAGAGTTACCAATTTCTCCAATGCCTACTATCTTTCCTTTGGCATTGTCTTCAAAGGTGAAATGACCTCCATCCTTAGCATCAAGCTTGTTGAAAGGTTCCTTGTCTCCCGTCATGTTCCTTAAAGATCCACTATCAATGTACCACTTGCTTTTAGCTCTTGTGGACTTCAAGCACACCCACACAACATAATTCAAACATTCTTTTGAACCCAAACCTTTGTTGGTCTAGGTTGGTTAGTTTCAAAGTGGTCCAAAGGAAGCAATTATAAGTGTAATCTTCTATAGAATCACATATTGCTAGTGTGACCTTTGGTCATGCAATAGAAGCATTCAACATTAGCAAATCTATTTCTACTTAGAGCATGTAATTTTTTAGTATATAAGACATGCCTTTTGTATTGTGTGTATTGTTGTTGTGTGGACTTCTTGAAGGTCTTTTATGCCATAGGAAGAGATTAAGACATACTTTGACAATGACATTTTGTATTGTGAGGTGATTGTGTAGCATGCTTTGGAGCATTGTGTCCAGTGTAC
Source organism: Mallotus repandus (assembly GCA_949671775.1). Taxonomy (NCBI): domain Eukaryota; kingdom Viridiplantae; phylum Streptophyta; class Magnoliopsida; order Malpighiales; family Euphorbiaceae; genus Mallotus; species Mallotus repandus. Next base: position 17,425 of record CATIWM010448609.1, read on the forward strand.
ATGTATGCTTATCTTAGTTAAGGCCTTTTGGCTGGTGCCTTGGACCTTTGTGTCAATGGAGGTTTGTGTCTTGTAAGATTTAACCTTATCATTAGGCACATAAGACATTTTAACTTTAAAAGCTTGAGTCTCAAGAGGTTTAGAAGTAGAAGGAGGAGAATCACATGAAGCTTTAGCAAATTTGATATGAGATGATGATGAAGAAGATATTCCATTTGTATATCCAATTCCATGGGTATTATCGTAGAGTTTTTGAGAGTCAAGAAGACTATTTAAAGTCTCTTTCCCCTTTTTGAATTTAGAAATGGAATTCTTTATAACTCTAAAACCTCTCTAGAAAGCTTAATATTTTCTTCATTAGCTTTTTTAAGTAGGCCCTCCAATGAGCTAGAAGATTTCAAATCATTTGCAATTTTTTTATTTGATTTAACAAGTTTAGAAAAATCATTTTTTAAGTTTTCAAACTCCTTGAACAAGTTATATAGCTCATGCTTGTAAAACTTTTTCTTAGAGAGTAAGCTTTTACATTTAAGAATGAGTTTCCTTACAATAGAGCTCTCATCATCATCGCCGCAATCGTCACAAGAAAAGTGAGAAGTAGATGGTACCTCATTTTTGTCTTCAAAAGCCATGAAATAAAGGTTGGCCACTTCTTGTTGCTCCTCTTCCTTTTTTGATTCGAAGGAGTCATCCTATGAAGCTTTGAGGGCCTTCTTCTTGTCTTTTGTTCCCTTGTTCTTGAATTTGAGCTTGGGACACTCACTTCTAATGTGTCATGGTTTCTTGCATTCATAGCAAGTAACATTTTTGTTCTTATTGCCATCATACTTGTGGTTATCTCTTTGCCTTTAGAAGCTTTTTCTCTTCAAGAACTTCTCGAATCCTTCAGTGATCATAGCTATCTCATCATCATCTTCATTACAATCAACTAAGCTTTCATCTTCTCTTGCTTCTTGAATGGCCTTCAATGCAATCCTCTTTTCCTTTTCTTCTTTCTCATCTCTCTTATCTCCTATTTGCTTTATAGTAAGCTCATGTGTAAGCAGCTTTCCAATGAGAATGTCGGTTGAGAGGTCAAGAGCTTCCTCAATTAAAGTGACTCTAGATTCCCAATCCTTATTTGGTAGGATTTTAGAATCTTATTGTTCACTTCTTCATTGGAAAAGTGTTTTCTAAGCTTCTTGAGGGTAGTAAGAAGAGCACTGAGGTGATTATTCATCTTTGTTATTGATTCTTTTGGCTTCATCTTGAAAAGTTCATATTCATGCATGTGAAGTTGAACTTTCTTGCTTCTCATTTGCACATTTCCTTCATAGTGATTTTCAAAGTTTCCTATACTTCTTTTGTGGATTAGAAATGTTGAGCTTTGCCTCCTTCTTTTCTAGACATGAAGGCTAGCAAGATTTTCATGGCCTTTTTGTTCTTGTGGTTCTCTTCTTTTTTATCATTTGACCATTGGCTTCTTACAAGGATAGTTTCTACACCATCAATAGTGATTTTAGGTGGTTTCCAACCCTTTAGAACATCCCAAAGTCTAATGGGATCACTATCTAAATATAATTCCATATTGAACTTCTAATATGGGTAGTCACTACCATCAAAGAAGGGTCTAAGGGATGAAAAGTTTAGAGATTCACTCCCCATGATCTTGTCTTCTCGTAATTAAGTAGCTAGCAGTCAAGCTCTGATACCAATTATAATAGCCCTAGAGGGGTGGTGAATAGGGCTTTTGAGAAATTAAAAGAAAATTAAGAGAAGTTAAGGAAGGATTAAAGGATAAGAGAATTAAAAACACAAGCTCTTAGAGTTTGGTATATCAACAAACCTATGTCTCCACCTAACTCTCCTAAGTTACGATTTATGAATTACTAAAATCTATTCTATTAGATTGATATTTACAAGTTTAAGTTTTAGGCTCAACTCTAACCTTACAACTAAGAGTTTATGATCACTCTTCAATCCAATTCCCAAGTGTTTTTAATAGGTAAACACTTAAACCTTACACACTAGAATAATACCTCACTTCCCTTTTTTAAAACCCCTAAAAAATAGAAGAAGAAGAGTGTCTACTCTAACACACAACCCACTCTCAAAAGAATTAATGAATACAAAGAAAGTAGATATGAAGTTTTGAATGCTCAATTGAATGTTAAGAGAAATTTTTCAAAAACCAAAGGCCTCTAACCATTGAATGAGGTTCCAAAATTTGTTTATATACTTGAGCATCAACATTATGGCTATTGGAGGCATTAAGTTCATCCCCAATCTTCTCCAAGCTTCATTTAATGAATTTCAATTTTTGTAGAGATTTGCTAAGTCCCGGCTGTGAAACATATAGCCTTGGTCATGATGTTTAATGAAACTAGCCGTTATGGCTCATAGGTGACTGTTACTATTCATGTACATTGGATCATGACTGACTGCACTCGTGATGGTCATCCCGAGTGTGATCTCGATTGTAATTCTCATTCATGAGGAGCACTGGACACAAAAGCTCTTCTTTTCTTCATTGAAATCATGAGGGACTTGTTGATGGTCATGATCGGGATATTCATGTCTTAAGTGTGGTCTTGATCATGATATGGGCTCGGGAGGAGCACTGTCCAAAATGCCATTTTTCCTTTGATGAGCTCATAAATGGTTGCTTGTGGTCATGATCGGGATGCTTTTTTCTTGAGTGATGTCTCGATTTTGATGTTTATTGTGATGTCACTATCTCAAATTTGGTTTAGAGAAGTCTTGTCACGAGCTTGATCCTAGTTGTGATTCAGCTCATGATGGCAACTCTCAAGCTCTTTAAGTACTTTGTTTCCTCCACAATCTTACCTTCAAGGAGTGTCTAACTTATATGTAATTAAAGTACACTCATGAGTCACTCAAAATGTGGTTTGTTAAAGTCAAAACAAGGGTGATTAAGTTTGATCATTGCAAAAGGTCAACGTATAGGCATGTAAACATCCTAATCCTTAAAGGAAAAGGTTTTCTTACCTATTCCTAAAGACTCATATAAAGGAAAATCCTTAACTAAAGAGGATTCCTTCAAAAATAATGACAATTAATGACAACTCATGACAACTAAGCATTGAAAAGTCAAATTGACAACTTATGACAACTAAGCATTAAAAATTCAAATTGACAACTCATGACAACTAAGCAAAATTTGATTAAGTATTTAAATAATTAAGTATTTAAATATGAGTAGTAACCACTCTTTATCAAATATAGGGTTTTATTTTCAAAGAATATTCTTAAAAGATTATTAATTCTTGTAGATTCCTGTAGCATCTTCTAGAACCTTTCAAAATCTTGAAAATTGCACTTTATGTATTTTGAATGCAAATCACTCCACTTGAAGAGTTTGACACGAATTCTTCATTTTAAGTGTCAAAATATGATAATAAGGTATAAAAATGACATTTTTTCCCTTGTATCAAACTTTCTCTAAATTCGCTTAATTAAGCTCCATTTGCACTTGTGCTTTGATTCATAAACTCAAACTTCATCCCTTGCTTCACGAACACTCTTAAAGCATCCTTGAACTTCTTCATGCATGGTCTAGTTATTGGACCATCATACTTGAGTGGATCATCATGTTGGTTAACATGTTTGGTGCTTGCTTGGTTCACATCAATCATCAACACACAAGTACTATCCTTGGAACTCTCTGATGCACCAAGTCTCGCAGAAGAGAAACAAAAGTCATATGGTCGAGAAATTTACTATGGCAAAAAATATAATGTTTCTACCCTTTTGCAGATCCTAACACATGTGTGGATCTTCTCAAAATCCTTTACTATCAAGGAGCTCAATGGTTTCAACGTGTTTCTCATAAAATTTGAATATAAAAGTGACAGATTTCAGTCCTAGAAGGTAAACCTTGGGCAATACATAGAAACTTATTTATCCTCAAAGAATGGGAACAAAACTTGATGATAGATGAACTTAACCTCTCATCTGAGAGCATTTAGTTTCAAGTCTCAAAACTTCCCCTAAACTACATAACCAAAGAAAATGCTTCAACTATAGCTTAGATGGTTTTTGCAGGTTTAGAATGAGTTGCGAATTCTTGCTTTTTGAATGAGGAAAGGGAGCCAATAATAAGATTTAGAGCTAAGCTAGACCTAAAGAAACCACTACTAAGGGGTTTCAATAATAGAAGAAATGGCAAAGATTGCTGGGTATTCTTAGAGTACAAAAGATTGCCTTCATTTTGCTATGTATATGGGTTCTTTGATCACACAATAGCAGCATGCAAAAACATTGAATCTGAAGGGGAGAAAAATACGAGTGACTAATAACCTAGCCCATGGACTATGGTTCAGAGCTATCCCAATGAAGAAGTCGATGGCTGGCAGCAATCCATATTGGAATGAGCAAGCTACTACAAACTCATCCATACAGCAGAGATGTCACCCACTACTCAAAAATAGCTGGTTCTTGAGCAATCAATTGGGCAATTCTTAGAGAAGAACGGACCAAATCAAGAAGAAGATATAACAGAAAATAACTTACTGACACTAGTTGCCATTCCTAGTTTCAAAGCCCTAACCATTAGCCAAAAAGAGAATGTCAGAAAGAGCAGCTTCTGCGAAAAGGTGGAGAAAAGCACCAACCCGTGCCCTGAAGTTATAGACTTAAATTAGATCAATAGTAGTAGCAAGTTCCAAAGTAATGAAAAAGAAACCTCAGAGGATAAGAGGAAAGGGGTATCATCTTGGAAGAGACACTAAAGCATAAAAGAGCTCGTCTAGAGCCCACCATTAAAGCCCAGCCCCTCACAAAAGAATCACTACTTGGACCACAACAGGCAAAGCAGCCCAGCAATAAGAAATCAAGCCCATAACATGCAAAAAATGAAGCCAAAGAAAATTCAAATAGAAAAAGCTAGCCAGAGTCATATTAAAGGGAAAGGGAGAAGAAGATATTAACAACGGTCAACATCAGGAACCTCTAGAATCTCACCAAAATATGCATACATCTTAAAAGTCCAAGATAGCTTAGCTAAAAGCAAAAAGCTAGAGGATGAAATTTTAGACTGAATTTAGTTAGCTTTTGCTGAAATAGGATTTAGAACTTTATTTTATTATTTAAACATGGTTTGTACTTAAACTATATTTAAACTTAAACTCTAATTCTCTCTCTCCAATTAATCTAGTCATACTAAAACTCTAGAATTTGGATAGAGTTTAACTATGACTAAGCAAGTGGTTACTCAGGAAGTAACCTCAAAAGATTGCTAGAGTTAAGGTTATAATTAACCTTATTGTGTCTTGATTTTATTTGGTCTTGTGTAAGCATAAGGTTCTTGTTACTCATGTTCCTCTTTCAGGAAGTTGGAATACAGTTGGATCCATTTTCATTGGCAAAAAAAAAAGTATGTATCTTGTGCCTAATGCTACAGTTGAAAGCCCGATATAGGAAAAGAAAGAACAAAGAATGTGATGTAGGGTTCCTTTAGTTTGCTTTGCTAATGAATTTTGTCAAACTAAAGTTTGCTTGGCACTAACTGAATTTCAACATTTCTTCTCCTAATTAAACTTTTCTCTTATATTCTTTTCATTTTCATTATAAAAAGATCCTAAATAATTTTTTTCCAAAATTAACTATTGCGATGAAATAAAAATATTGGTATTGATACTCAATTTTCAACGGTCTCTCAAACTGGACTGATGAATATGGTTTCTGCCGATAAGGTAGAGGATAACCTTAAAAGGGCGATTTGTAGTGTGTTTCTAGAATGACAACTTTAAACAACTTTAAACAAGATGTTAGATTCTGAATTGGAACTTTAAAACGTTGAATATAAGCTTTAGATTATTAAACCGAAGCTTCCAAAGTCTAGTTCAATCTTGAAGGACTCGAACTGAATGTGAATGTTCAGTTATCCTCAAAAACCTTAAAAAAATTCATTGAATTGAGACTAAAGGTCCAAAAAATTCAAAGAATTCCAAAAAACCTTGAAAATCAGTTTGAAACAATTCAAAAACACGTGTGGGAAGATCTAATGCATGTGGCTTATGAAAAGCCACGTCTATAGGTTTTTTCAACATGCGTGGATGGAACCCACATGTATGGGTTTACACGAGCTACATGTGTGGAGAAAACCCACGCACATGGCGCATAGATTTTTTTCTAGATCTCTGCCCATAAGAGGCTTTTTCTTTAGATGGGGTTTTTGCCAATTTTTGAGTTTTTTTTGGATGATTTTTTTTTTTTATTTTGAAGAGATTTTGGAAACTGTTTTTAGTCTAATTCAAATGTAAACAAACTCATGGAAACCTTTTGAAACACTACAAACTGCACAAATATTAATTTTTTTTAGGGTTTTAGCACCCAAATCACCAAAACAAACCATAACTTTTTTAAAAGCACACTATAAGGATAATCCCTTAGATGACCCATTTAATCATTTTCAATAAAAATTGTTTTTTACTCATTTTGCATATATTCTTCTTCTAGTCAACTTCTATTTTATTTTATTTTTAATTTTCATCATTTTCATCAGTTTATATTATTTTTGTGATGCTGGTTGGAATTTTGGTGATTGTGTGATATTTTGTAGTAATAATTGTTGTAATGGAGAAGAAGTGGGTGGTGATTTGATTCTGGGAGTGTTTACTACATTTGTACATATATTTAGTTTAGTGTGCATAAATCTTGATTTTTATTGTAAATATGTGTTATTTGACATTTCCATTATCATTTATATTATAAAGTTTACATTTTTACATTCGTTTTTGTTAAAGTTTGCATTTTTATATTATTTTGGAAAAATCTTTATGTTTATATTATTTTTAGCATAGTTTACATCTTTTACCTTTATTTTTATCAAATATTACATTTTTATTAAAATTTGTATTTTTATATTTATTATTAACAAAGCTTGCATTTTTATATTTATTCTTAATAAAGTTTGCATTTTGCGTTCATTTTTATCAAAGTTTCTATTTATTTTATTTAAAGTTTATATTTTTATGACCATATTCAATAAAATGTATGTTTTTATGCTTTTCTTTGTTAAAGTTGATATTTTGTCGATGAAGTGAAATAAAAATAGGATTTTTAACATAAAACTGATGTTTTTATTAATAAATTGTAACCTTTTACATTTATTATAAAAATGATATATTTTGTCCTAAAAATATCCGTTTTATGTTTATTTTTTTTGAGAATCCTCTTTATATTTATAGATGACAAATATTCAACAAAAATATTTATTTTCTTTGTTTTTACATATTTATCTATTTATTCATTTGCATGTCATTCATGCATTATTTAGGTGATGCACCAATTACCTTATGATTAATTATTCAATTTAGATAATGTTTTAGGAATCACTTGAGGTGTTTGCCTTGATGCATATCCATTAATGTAATTTCTTACTTGTTTTTTTTTGATTATTTTTTCAGTCTTGATTATTTTATGTCATCATGCAGATCTTCATATGAATGGATGAAATGCATGCTTGTGTCTGCTAACTTTTGTTTTGCATGGATTTTTAGAATAGGATTAGATTTTCTTTTATTTTTCCATTTTTGATGTATTTACTAGGAGATTCAAAGCGTTGTAATCCTTAATCCATTTTTCCATTTATTATTATTTTTTTGTATTTTGATGTAATTATTATAATAGGTTCCGAAAGCATTATAATCCTTAATCCTTTCCTCTGTTTTCTTAATTTCTTTGGGCAAAGGTGCATTTTCACCCCAATGCTTGAGGAGCACATATCCCTTACAATTTTTTGGACCGTTTAAGCATAAAGTCAAAATTTTCTATGTTTGTAGCCCTTTTCATAACGACAAATAACTTAAAGACTAATAGTCATTTGTATAAAATTGATGTAGCAATTCTGCAAAGAAAAATGGTTCCCACATATAAAATAAAATAAATTAAGGACTCTATTTTATAATATTCAAAGAAAAAATAAAAACTTTGGCAAAATTACTGTTGATCATTTGCATTACTAATCTCTAGTTTTGACTTTAACAAATGATTGTTTCTAAGTGTGTTCATTAGATTATTTTTAAGTTAAAGACACCTAAAGTTCTTTCTAAAGTCCTCCAACACAAGTTCAACAATTCTGATTCAATCAAGGCTATTTAAACCTAATTCAATGTCCTTGAAATCACTTCTAACATCCTTTAAAGCTACACCAAGTTTATTGAATATAAAAGAGGACTTAATTAAGGTTAAAAATATGGAATTTTAAGTCTTAGAATGCCTCTCATGAGTAAGACTCACAATGTGAGATGTACTTATGATCAAGACTGAGGAGAAGCCAAGTTTTGATAAAAAACCTATGTGCCCCTCATGATCTTCCGTTACGATTGTAAGGTGCTCCATCACAATCGTGAACAATGTATCATGATCGTGAGAATGGACTATTTTAGCCTCAATGGATAATTGTGCTCTTCAATAACTAGTTTTTCAATGCTCATAATTATGAGCGTCCATTTCTTTACACAAAGCTTCATTTTGATTTAATGACGTTGAGGGAGGTTGAAGATAAAATAAATGCACTCCAAATGTCATTTTTTGATCACTAACTATATAAACATCACCTATAACTTCATTTGAGAAATTTGATAAGTTGGTTGAGCAAAGAATTATTAGAAGAAATTAATTATTCATTTATAAGCTTTTTTCCAATTATTTATTTCTATCTATCTATGTTCTAGAGTTAGATTTTTTCCATCTCTTTTCTTGAGTTATTAAAGGGAAGCTAGAAACTAATTCTAGTAGAGTTGGTTTAAGTGTGAGGCATAAAATACTTCAAAATTTAGGTTGTGTTTAAAGCTAAGTCAAGAAAAGTTTAAGTGTAATAGGTTTGATTTAAGCCTTAAACACTTAATTATTGTAATCAATCTAAGAGTGTAATAGATTAGTTATGGGTTTGCAAAATCCTAAATTGGGGATAATTTAGGTGGAGACATAAGTTCTTGAGGAGTTGAACTCCTTAAATCATATGTCTCGATGTTCATTCATCTCAATCTTCTTTAACCCTTTCTTATAATTTGTTTAAATTTTAGTTTAATCTCAATTAGTCCTATTCACCCCCATCTAAGACCTTTTTAATTGGTATCAAAGCTTAATTGTTGGTACTTCATTGCAAAAAAGTAAGATTATGGGGAGTAAAGTCTTAAATTTTTCTTCTAGGATACCCTTCTTTAATGATGGTGACTACCACATTGGATGTTCAAAATGGAATTATATCTTGATTAGTAATCCAATTAGATTGTATGATGTATTACTGATAGGTTGGGAGCCTCTTAGAGGAATAATGGATAAAGTTAAAGTCACACTTTATTTAAAGTCAATGGTCACAAGAACAAAAAGAAGAAAACTATATGAACAAAAAGGCCATTACTATTCTACTTGCATCCATGTTAAGGGAAGAAGGAGGCAAAGTGAAAAATGTCAATATGTATAGGAAATATAGGGAGATCTTGAAAATCACTATGAAGGAAATATCCAAGTGAGAAGAAAAAATGTTCAAATTTATGTATATAAATATGAACTTTTTAAAATGAAGCCTCAAGAGTCAATAACTAAAATGAACAATGCACTCTTTACCACTCTCAAAAAGCTTAGGAAGCATTACACAAAGGAGAAAGTGAACATAAAGATTCTAAGAATCCTACTTAAGAAGGATTAAGAATCTAGAGTCACTTTTATTGAACAAGCTCATGATTTGCTGAAGCTCTCCACCAAAATTCTCAGTAGAAAGCTTCTAACACATGAGCTCAACTTAAAGCAAAGAGAGGATGAGAAAGAAGAGAAAGATGAGAAGAAGAAAGGAGTTGTTTTAAAAGCCACCCAAGAAGCTAGAGACAATGAAAGCCTTGTTGACTTTAGTAAAGAAGAAGATGAAATTAATATGATCACTACAAGTTTCAAGACGCTATTGAGAAGAAGAATTTCTCAGGATAAAGAGATAATAAAAAGAATAATAGGAATAAAGCCAAAGATATAACTTGCTATGAATGTAATAAATTAGGTCACTTAGAAGTAAGTGTTAGTATAAGTTGACCATTTTCATTATCAAACTCCTAATTTTGAATTTGACAAACAATTTAGGATACTAATGATTTCATTTAAGTGTGTAGGAATTTGATTTAATCTTCAAGATTATTTATTCAAGCTTGGAGATATGAGATACTCTATTTAGAGGTTATTTACTTACAATTCAATGAAGAAAATAAATCAATACAAGTGCCTAAGTTAAATGGGTCAAAACAGACTCAAAAGAAGTCATTTTTCAAGTTACAGGTGGCTGCTCATGAGCCGCTCATGAGTAGCACCTGAAGCTACTATTTTTTAAGCTTCCATGAGTGAGTAAGTCTGAGCCACTCATGAGCTGCCCTAATGATCATAAGTAGCTTATGAGGGCAGCCAGACATATTCAAATGGCTATTTTTGAATATAATGGTCTTTAGAATCAACCCTCATAAGCCAGACACTGCCCTCATGACTGTGAGCAACATTTCAGCTGGAAAAAGTCAAATTTGAATCAAAGATGATTAAAAAAATTTTGGAGACACAATTAATGCCTCCAATAACCTTATTTCTTATGCTCAAGCTATATAAACAAGCTCTGATGTTTGATTAAGAACTTTGAGCATTAAAACTCTTGTAAGTATTCTTTGAACATTAATCTTTTCAATGAATCTTTGTATTTAATTAGCTCTTGTGAGAGTTGGTTGTGTGTTAGAATAGGAATTATTGTTCTTCTATTTTTTGAGGATTAAGAAAAGGGAAGTGAGATTTTATTCTAATTGTGAAAGGTGGAAGTGTTTGCCTATTGAAAACACTTGGGAATTTGGTTTAAGAGTGAGCCTCAAAACTCTTGTTTATGTGGTTGAAGAGTTAGCCTAAAAACTCTTGTTTATAAGGTTTGATTGAGCCTAAAACTCAAGGTTGTAAAATTCAATCTACAAGAATAGTTAGGTGGAGACATAGGATTGTTGAGAATTCGAATGTTAGTGGTATGCATTAGGTCAATCATATGTGACTATGTTTTGACTTTATCAATTTATTAATAAATAGGCACTTTCATTATCATTTTTGTGTTATGATAATTACTTGAATAGTTAATTCTTTCTAAGGTCATCAAGTATGTGACTTGATAGTAAAACCCTTGGATTAATTATGAGTTCGATTCAAATTATCCCTAGTCATAATAATGAATTAAGACTAGTATGATGTTGATTGATGATTATGTTTTACTAATCATGAATATGAGATATTAAGTCAACTCATAGGTACTATTAGAGAAATGATGTACTAGATTGACCCATTATGAGAATATTACATAGATAATTGTCATAAGTTATTCTCATCACAGTAATATTGTTTTAGTCCTTCGACCTTAAAAGCACCATGGATTTCTACATAACTATTTTATATTTTGACACATTCTAACATTGTCTTTAACAAGATGATGGAATAGAATATTGTTGAATAGAATATGTGAGGAATGTGAGTGATTGAGAAGGAATTTATCCCTCATTTAATATGAGTAAGATATCTATGGGTTCCTTAATAAGATAGACTGAAAGAAAATGCATGGCCATGCTGAACTTAATTGATAAAGAGTTATCATTCTCAGTCTACTTAGAGTCAAGTCATAATATTATTGAACTGTATAAAGATGACATAAACTATGCCTTATGTTCAATTAAGATATCATATGATAAAGGGACTACAATATACACTGTAAATCAAGGTATGTCGGATTATCGGCTTTCACATAACTTGGGTAGTCATAATGTCTTGCTAGAGGCCAATTATGACTTTTAGGCCTAAACAGGGTCACACACTTAGAACAGGACCAAAAATGAGTATGGGTTTACCAAGCCCAGTTAAACTCTATGGAAATAATATACATATATATAAATTCATGTATATATATATATATATATATATTTATTTAAGGTAATGGTTATCTTAAATAAATAGAAAATATATTTCTGTTTTGGCATCTAAATCAAATCAGAATTAAAAGTGGCATATACAAAAAGGGCATTTTGGTAAGTGAAATCCTAATTGAGAAGTCCATAAATATATCATGTTCTCTAGGGTTTCATATATGTCTATCACTTCAACCACCCAAAATTCTTTTTTCTCTCCCTTTTCAAAAAATGAAACATAAAGTTTCTTTGTTCTTATTTTTATGAGAAAATTAAGAAGGTGCTAGCATACATAGATTCATTTTAAATCAAGGGTTGTTTGTGTGGATACCAGTTAAGGACACATCCTTTTGGAGACATCTCAATCCGATCAAAGAAAGCAAAAAGCTCGAGGTAAGGTGTCATCGGTGTGAACCTCTTCTCTCCCTTCCAGCAATCTAGCCTCTACTTGCGTTTGTGGTAAGGTCTTAGAAACCCTAAATTAATTCTGTTAATCAAATTACATGGATTCTAGTTAGGGTTTGTCATAAAAATTTTAAATTTTTGTTGCATTTAGTATCATGAAACCCAACATCAAACTCCTTTGATACTTGTGTTCATCATTCTTCCTTTTAAATTCTCTTTTAATTCTTACTTAATCCTTTTAATTTTCTTCAAATATTCTATTAGCCCTATTCACCCCCCCTCTAGGGTTCTTTCAATTGGTATCAGAGCTTGAATTCTAGGAACTTAATTGTTAGAAGTCAAGATCATGAGGAGTGAAGTTTAAAATTTCTTTTCACTTAAACCATTCTTTGATGGTAGTAACTACCCTTATTGGCATTCAAAATGGAGCTATATCTTGATAGTGATCCTATTAGACTCTAGGATGTTGTCGTAAAAGGTTGGGAACCACCTAAAACTACCATTGATGGTGTAGTGACTACTCTTGCAAGGAGTCAATGGAACAATGAATAAAAAGAATAAAATTACAAAAATAAGAGAGCAATGATCACGCTACTCTCTTTCATATTAAGAGAAGAAGGCGGCAAAGTTCAATATTGCCAATCCGTAAAAGAGGCGTGAGAAACACTTGAGAATCATTATGAAGGTAATGTGCCAGTGAGAAGCAAGAAGGTTCAACTTCATATGTATGAGTATGAACTCTTTAAAATAAAGCCACATGAATCAATAGTGGAGATGACAAACCATCTTAATGCTCTTCTCACCATCCTAAAAAAACTTGGAAAGCATTTCTTTAAGGAAGAAGTGAACAACAAGATTTTAAGAATCCTACTTAAGAAGGATTGAGAATCTCGGGTCACTTCAATTAAGGAAGCTTAAGACCTCTCAACTCTCTCAACTAATGTGCTTATTGGGAAGCTCCTTACATATGAGCTAACTATAAAGCAAAGAGGAGATGAGCAAGAAGAGAAGGAAGATAAGAAAAAGAATATAGACTTAAAGGCTTTACAAGATGATAGTGAAAAAGAAAGTCTTGAAGACTCTAGTAATGAAGATGGTGATATTGCCATGCTCATATGAAACTTAAAAAATTTCTTAAGAAAGAAGAACTCTTAAAGAACTAGAGACTTCAACAAGAAGTATGAAGGTAAGAAGACTAAAGAGGTTACTTGTTATGAATGCAAGAAATTGAGTCATATTAGAAGTGTGTGCCCCAAGATCAATTTAAGAACAATGGAGTAAAGGATAAGAAGAAGGCCTTCAAAGCTTCATAGGATGACTCTTACGAATCCAAAAACGAAGAGGAACAACAAGAAGTGGCCAACCTTTGCTTCATGGTTCTTAAAGACAAAAATGAGGTACCATTTACTTCTTATTCTTCTTATGATGATTGTGATGAATATTGTGATGATGATGATGATGATGAATATTGTGATGATGATGAGAGCTCTATCATGAGCAAACTCTTGCTTAAATTTAAAAGCTTGCTTTCTAGGAAGAAGCTTTATAAGCATGAGCTATCTAGTTTAACCAAGGAATTTAAAAAATTAAAAAATGATTTTTATAAACTTGTTAAATCAAATGAAAAACTTGCCAGTGATTTAAAATCTTCTATATCCTTGGAAGACTAACTCAAGAAAGCGAGTGATGAAAATTGTAAACTTTCCAAAGAGGTCTTAGAGTTAAAGGATTCAATTTCTAAATTCAAGAGAGGAAAAGAAACTTTAGATAGTCTTCTTGACTCTAAAAAATTTCATGGAGATACTCATGGAATTGGATGTAAAAATGGGATGCCCTCCTTATCATCATTTCACATCAATTTTGTTAAAGATTCATGTGACTCCATTCCACCAACATCTAAACCTTTTAAGACTCAAGCTTTTAAAGCTAAAAGGTCTCATGTGTCAAATGACAAGAACAAGTCTTATAAGACTCAACCTTCCTTGACACAAAATTATAAGTCATAAGATAGAAGACCATAACTTAAACATGCTTATATGTACATTAGACACAACACTTCTAAGTATGTTACACAAACCTATCAAAATACACATTGCCATTGCTAATATATGTCTTACACTATGACTTGAAAGAATTTTAGGAGACCTACACAACCACAACACAGAAAGAATATTTCAAGTACTAGGAAATCGTATCCTACTAGAACAAATAAATTTGCTAATGTTGAATGCTTCTATTGCATGACCAAAGGTCATTCCAGCAATGTACGCTTCTATAGAAGAATAGATTTGCAATTGCTTCCTTTAGATTACTTTAAGACTAATAAACCGAGACCAATTAAGTTTGGGTTCAAAAGAATATATAAATTGTATTGTATAGGTGTGCCTGAAGTCCACAAGAGTAAAAAGCAAATGGTACCTTGAAAGTGGATGCTCAAGACTTATGATGGGAGACAAAGAGGAGGACATGTTACATTTAGGGATAATGCCAAAGGAAAGATAGTGGGCATTGGAGAAATCGGTAACCCTCAATCCTTTTTAATTCATCATATGTTGCTTGTTAATAGTCTTAAACATAATTTGCTTAGTATAAGTCAATTATGTGACATGGGAAATAAAGTCACTTTCTATCGTAGGAATTGCTTTGTTAGTAGTCTAGATGAAGATAAAGTAATTTTTAGTGGTGAAAGAGTAGACAATGTCTATGTAATTAACTTAAATAAAGTTGATAACAAAGACATCAAATGCTTAATGTCTATTTCCCATGACACATGGACATGAGATAGAAGGTTAGGACATGTAAACTTTGAGCTTTCGAATGATCTTAGTAAGAATGAACTCGTGGTTGGATTACCCAAACTCAAATTCACTAAGGATAAGCCTTGTGATGCTTGTGAAAAAGGAAAGCAATCTAAGTCTTCCTTTAAGCTTAAGAATGTTGTGTCCACCTCTAGACCACTTGAACTTATACATATGGTTTTGTTTAAACCAATTAGAGTTGTTAGTCTTGGTGGAATACACTACGTATATGTCTTGGTTGATGACTACTTTAGATACACTTGGGCATGTTTTCTTGCTTATAAGAATGACGCTTTTAAAGCCTTTGAAAGTTTTTCAAAAAGAGTTCAAAAAGAAATTTTTTTTTGTATTTCATCTATTAGAAATGATCATGGAACCAAATTTGAGAATGAATTTTTCTAAACCTTTTACAATGAAAATGGTATTTCACATACATTTTCTTCTCATAGAACACCTCAACAAAACTTGGTTGTTGAAAGAAACAATAGAAGTCTAGTGGAGATAGCTAGAACAATGCTTCATGAGTATAATTTACCTCTATATTTTTAGGCGAAAGCCGTCAACACATCTTGCCACATTGCAAATAGAGTATTTAAAAGACCAATTTTAAACAAAACTTCTTATGAGCTTTGGAATAATAGAAAACCTAAAATTTCATATATCAAAGTATTCAGATGCAAATGGTTTATATTAAACACTAAGGACAACCCTGGAAAATATGATTTTAAAGCCGATAAAGGAGTTTTCCTAGGCTATTCTACCTCTAGCAAAGCATATAGAGTTTTTAATAAGAAAAATCTTATAGTTAAAGAATCTATGCATGGTGTATTTGATGAGTCTAAGCCACTTAATCTAAGAAAGGATTTGTGTAGTGTTGATGATATTGTAGGTGAGCTTATGGATAAGAATACTTAAGAAGAAAATGCTAGCAAACCTTTGGAACTTGAAGATTTTAGAAAAGAGGAAGATGAGGAAATACCTTAACCTACCTTGACGTATAATCTTCTAAAGGATTGGCAATTTAAAAAAATACATCCTCAAGATCTCATCATTGGTGACACTGTAATAAGGGTAACTACTATATCTCAGTTAAAGTCTATTGTTAATTTAGCCTTCATTTCTAAAATTGAACCAAAAAATATTGATGATGCTTTGAGTGATGAATTTTGGGTGCTTGCTATACAAGAAGAGTTAAATTGAGAGAAAAAAAGTTTGGACTTTGGTTCCTAGACCTAAACATCATCCTATTATAGGCACTAAATGGGTGTTTAGAAATAAAATGAATGAACAAGGAGTCATAACTAGGAACAAAGCTAGACTTGTAGCTAAAGGTTATAATCAAGAGGAAGGAATTGATTATGATGAAACCTTTGCCCCGTTGCAAGTCTAGAAGCTATTAGAATGCTACTTGCATTTGCATTATACATGGATTTAAACTCTTTCAAATGGATGTTAAAAGCGCACTTTTAAATGATTTTATTGAAGAAGAAGTTTATGTTGAACAACCTCCATGTTTTAGAAGTTTTGATTTTTATAATCATGTGTTTGAACTTTCAAAAGCATTGTATGGATTGAAGCCTCAGGCATGAAATATTAAGTAACTTTTTATTAGAGAAAGGTTGCTATAAAGGAAAAGTTGACACAACTCTTTTCATAAAGAAATCCAAGCATGATTTACTAATTATACAAATATATGTTGATGAAATTATTTTTGGTGCTACTAACCATTGCTTATGTGAGGAATTCTCTAAACTAATGCAATGAGAATTTGAGATGAGCATGATAGGTGAACTCAAGTTATTCCTTGGATTACAAATCAAGCAAAGCAAAGATGGGATTTTTATCAATCATACTAAATACACTAAAGACATTTTTAAGAAGTTTTGCATGGATGGAGCTAAGTCAAACAAGACTTCGATGAGCACCACAACCAAACTCAACAAGGATGAGAATGGCAAACCGGTTGATGAAAAGTGATTTAGAGGCATGATCAGATCCCTTTTTTATTTAACTATAAGTAGGTCGGATATCATGTTTGCTCCATGCTTGTGTGCTAGGTTTCAATCTAGTCATAGGGAGTCTCATTTGAATGCAATTAAAAGAATTTTTAAATATCTAAGTGAAAGTTTGCATTTAAGACTTTGGTATTCTAGAAGTTCAACCTTTGATCCTATTAGCTATTCGGATGCAGATTGTTTCGGTACTTTGCTAGATAGAAAAAGCACTTTCAAAACTTATTAATTATTAAGACAATGTCTAGTTTATTGGTTTAGGAAGAAACAAGTTTCAGTTACCTTGTCCACTGCTAAAGCCGAATAGGTAGCGACAAGTTATTGTTGTTCACAAGTCTTCTGGCAAAAATAACAGCTTAGGGAATATGGCATTGAAATTGATCACATTCAAATATACAAGTGCTATAAACCTTAGCGAGAATCCGATTCAACATTCTAGAACCAAGTATATTGACATTAGACATCATTTCTTGTATGATCATGTGCAAATTGGTGATATTCATCTTGAATTTGTTGATACAAATCATCAATTAGCTGACATTTTTACCAAGCCTCTTTATGAGGAAAGAATGAATTTTATTAAACATGAGCTTGGTATGATAGATGGTGGTAGTTTGCCTTGATTATGAGATAAATTGCTTAATTGATGGTTATGCCATTCTTGTGCAAACATTTTACTTGTATTTATTGATAATTTTTTTTACTTATGTTATTTTTTATCATCTAAAATTTTATTTGCATTTTGTGTATTTCTATATGATTATTTTTTAAATTATTTGATTTAAGTCAATTAATTAATTATTTAAAAATAAACATAATCTTTTTTAATTTATATTAATATTGATAATTTGAATATTTAAGTGATTATCTCCATTAACTTGCTATTTAATGATTGATTGTCAAAATTCAATTCAATTAATTACTCTTTTAAAATTAGCAAATCTTTTATATTTATATTTCCCATTTGCATGATCCATTTTATTGCCTATATATATATATATATATATATAGTGCTAGCTAATATTTATTATGAATATTTTTTTAATTTTTATTTGCTATTTAATGATCATTTTTTTGAAATTAGCAAATTCATTAAATTTCTCTATCTTCATGATTAATTATATTGATTTGCTATGATAATTATATTTGCATTAAATGTGATATTATTTGATTTCAATTATAGCTCAATTAAGTGTCAAATTCATCCCTAGGGACTAAATTGTCATGCTTTAGGGATGTAATTGAAAAGATTTTGAAAGTTTAGGGGTAAGTGCATAATTCCATCTCGAGCCTTTGGAAGTCTGACAACTCGTGAAAGTTACATCTCGTCAGTAGCTAGTGCCGCTCATGAGCGACGCTCACAATCGTGAGCCACTTGTGAGGGCAGGGCTGAAGATAAAAAATCCTTCTTTTAAAAGGATCGCAATTCCCAACTCCTTAATCCTATTCTACATGAGTTTTTGACAAAAAATAATTGTTTTTAACCCTATTTTTTCTCTATATAAAACCGTTATTCACCTCTATTGCTCCTTACACCATAATTTGCAATCAAACTTTCTTTTCAAAGGAAAAATCCTTCCTTCTCTATTTTTCTTTTATTCAAAACTCTTTGTGCTATTCTCTTTTCTCCATGGCTCCCAAGAAGAAGACCACACAATAAGCTCCTTCCTCATCATTAAGGAGATCAACAAAAGATTAACCCGAAAAGAGTCCTCCAATCTCTTACTCCTCTACCCAAACTAGGCAAAGAACTCAACTATTTGGGAAGAGAAAAATTATGTCTTCCAAGTTTATATCTCAATCAACTTTGGAGTAGATGGGATGCTATGAAGAAGTGAAGACTATGCTTGAAAGAGTAAGTCCATTTAACTTTTTTTAAAAGCCCTTCCTACTTATTCTTCCCTGGTGATTGAATTTCTCTCCACCTTTTGCTTGAGAAATAAATTCATTGATGAACAAAACCCTCTCAATAGCATGAGATTTAGGTTGGGTGGTAGAGATGGGTTCCTAACTTCTCAACAATTTGATGATATCTTTGGGTTTAATCAAAGGGTCTTACTTCTTCTAATACCCTTTGGTCTCCTCAAAATTTTGGATTCAACATGCTAAGCCTAATGCTAGTGCATTTGTGGTGAGATGCACCAAATCATCTCTTTTTGCTTCCAAGCCCTTTGGTATGTGCATAGATTTATCACCTACTCCTTTCATACTAGGAGGCTTAGTAATGAGGCAATTTCCTTTGATGATTTATTCTTGATTAGATGCCTTATTGAGAATGTGGATGTTGAGTTTGGGAGGTGGCTTCAATTGAGACTATGGTTGGTTAGTGATAATGTTAGTCAAATTCTTTGTGTTGGTGGAATTATCACTACAATTACCAACTACTTTGGGATTAATTTGCATAATGTTCCTTTTTTACCTCAATCTTTTCTTGATGAAAACCTCTTAAGAAATTCTAGACAACTCAAACTATTTAAAGGTTCGTGGGTTTGGAAGAATGAAGCGGGTGATGAAGAAGTTGATGAAAATTTGGCTCAAGACTTGGAAGACATTGAGCAAATCGGTGCCCATGGTCTTGAAGGGGTTGAAATTGAAGAAGAAATCCCTCAAGAGCAGGTTCCTTCTCAAACTCGAAGGAAGAGACAAAGAGGACCTTCTACATCTCAAAGTGTGGATGATGAACCCACTTGGGTTGGTGGATTCTTTGATCATCTCTCTATTGTTGAATCCAACTTCAACAATAGGTTTGATCAAGTAGATACTAGACTTGATTGCTTTGAGTATCGCATAGACCACATGGAGTAAGACATTCATCAATTGTCTGCTCATCATAACATACAATGCTCTTGGCCTCCTCCTCCTCCTCCTCCATTCTAAGATCCCCAAGTTGGCCATGATTCATAGATTTTTAGTTATCTTGTTTTAATTATTTTAGTTCTTCGTCTTTTGGTTACTATTAATTTATTTATGGTTTATTATCTTTATTTCTCTTTTCTTTTTGTCTTTGGCAAAGGGGGAGAAATTGTGATATGTTAGTTTAGTTAAGTTTTTGGACTTGTGATGTGTTATGTGCCTAGCATGGAGAAAAATTGGCATTACATGTTGTTAGCATTGTAAGTGCTACTAGTTTTGTTTAAGTATTTATTATGTGCTTAATGTTTAATGAAATTATTTCTCTTCATTTTGCTAAGCAATTTTTTTTGTGCTTTATCTTTCATATTTTTTCATTTTAATTTTTTTTTCATTTGTTAAGTACTTAATTCATTTTCAATTGGTATAATTTGTGAAGTTAGACCTTGTCTTGCTTTGTTTAAATGAAATTATTTTCCATGTATATATTTGTCATATTGAGGATTCATTTAACAAAGGGAAATTATTTAACAAAAAGGAAGAAATAGTAAAATTATTTGAAAAAGGGGGAGATTGTATAAAATGATTTCTTGTTATATTAATATTTATTTTTTAAATTATTTTCCATCTTATTTTTATATTTGTATCATCTTTATAAAAAGTAAAAATAATTTTTGAGAAAGTTTCCTCCTTCATGTTTATTTTTCAATTGGTGTCTTATAAAAATATTTGCAATTTATGCAATCTATTTTTTTAAATTTATTTTTTATGCATATGTTAAGGGGGAGTAATTTCTCATATATTGCATTAATTTAATTTAAAAGTGGGAACTTTTTAATAGAGTACATATCTACGCATGTTAATTATTTTAAATTTAATTTTTGGCACACATATACACTTTATTTATAATTTGTCAAATTGGTTGTCAAAGCCAAAAAAGGGGAGAATGTTAACCATTTGTATTATCAAACTCCTAATTTTGACTTTGATAAACAATTTAGGATATTAATGATTTCATTTAAGTGTGTAGGAATTTTATTTAATCTTCAAGATTATTTATTCAAGCTTGGAGATATGAAATACTCTATTTAGAGGGTATTTACATACAATTCAATGAATAAAATAAATCAATACAAGTGCCTAAGTTAAATGGGTGAAAGCAAACTCAAAAGAAGTCACTTTTTTCAAGTTACAGGTGGCTGCTTACGAGCCACTCACGAGCAGCCACCTGAAGCTGTCATTTTTCAAGCCTTCATGAGTAATTTCTCATATATTGCAGCTCATGAGGGCAGGCCAGACAACTTCAAATGACTATTTTTGAATATAACAATCTTTAAAATCGACCCTCAAGAGCCAGACACTACCCTCATTACCTTGAGCAGCATTTCAGCTGGAAAAGTCAAATTTGAATCAATAACGATTAGAAGACTTTGGAGACACAATTAATGCCTCCAACAACCATATTTTTTATGCTCAGGCTATATAAACTGACTCTGATGTTTGATTAAGAAGAATGATACACTTTGAGCATTAAAATTCTTATAAGCATTCTTTGAGCATTAATCTTTTCAATTATTCTTTATATTTGATTAACTCTTGTGAGAGTTGGTTGTATGTTAGAATAGGAATTCTTGTTCTTCTATTTTCTAGGGATTAAGAAAATGAAAGTGAGATTCTATTCTAATTATGAAAGGTTGAAGTGTTTGACAATTGAAAACATTTGGGAATTTAGTTTAAGAGTGACCCTCAAAACTCTTATTTGTGTGGTTGAAGAGTTAGCCTAGAAACTCTTGTTTATAAGGTTTGAGTTGAGCCTAAAACTTAAGGTTGTAAAAATCAATCTGCGGGAATAGATTGTGGTGATTTAAAATCCTAACTCGGGGAGAAGTTAGGTGGAGACGTAGGATTGTTGAGAATCCGAACTCCTTAAATACTTGTTTTCATCGTTTTTCCTTTTTAATTCTCTTTTAATTCTTGCTTAATCCTTTTAATTTTCTTGAAATCTTCTATTAGCCCTATTCAGCCCCCTTCTAGGGCTCTTTCAATATATATGTGCCTTAGTGCCATTCTTGTAATGTATAGTTACATTGAACTTTTAACCCTATGGCAATAAAATATTCTTTTAAATAAAGTGTTTATTTGTTTGAGTATTTACCCTTTAGCATTATGTTAAATGTGTTTATTATTAAGAGTTGATAATAGGAGTGATAAATTCATTTAGTACATATGCTATAAAATGTTCGTAGTTGTTGGGTTAACATATAGATAACATTAGTCCGTAGACTGTCACCTCTATCTATTTTCCTTGATCAGTGTGTGATATCAATAGTGGGAGATAGTGAGTCTCATATTACTTGATATGAGATATCAAAATAGATATGTGGATACTCATGTGATGGGTGGATTGAACTGTGACGTATGATATGTGATTGCATAGAAATTCACTTTTGTCAACAATCACTATCTTAGACATAATTGTGCATATGGTCCTTTAACCTGAGGTGACATAGTCATCCACATATGGTCGGTTAAAGTTTGTTACTACTTACATATCTATACTAGCCACATATGGGTATATGGTGTGCGGTGGCCCTAGTCAGTTATATGTAAGGATAAGTGATTAACCAAGATGAAATTCATTACTTTGTGTGAATTGAGAAAAGATCCTATACTATTTAAGTTACTCTCAGTGAATAAGTGTCTGGCTAGGTTAAACTTGACTTACTCAAAAAGTGATTTGGTACTAGAAAGGAGTTCCTAGTATAAGTCATGTTTTATCTAGAATTGAATGGAAGATGAGGTCATATGATTGAGGCAATTAGAGTTTGACTTGACCATGACTCTAGTAGATGTCAAGATCTTATAATAAAGGAACATTAAGTGCACAGTAATTATATTCTATCATTATTATGAATCTATGGATAATATTCATTTCCAATTAGGTAGTCATGACATCTATAAGAGGGGTCACTCATGACTTATGGGAACTAAATGTGATTAACTGGGATTTTCACATATAGATTGGAAAGAGTTTCCTATAATATTAAGAGTTAATATTATTTCCCATTTTCGTTTAGACTTGAAACTAGTAAGTCACACACACAAGAGTTGCACTGATAATGATAATTAATAATTTAATTATTAATTAAAGTGTTTAATTAATTAATTAAATTAATTGAATTGGATTTGTGCATGTGCGGGGAGCTAGCATATTCTGAAATCTAATTCAAAGGTTAGGACTATTAATTATATGATTAAATATTATTTTGGATTTAATTTAATGTGTGATATTAAGTTTAAGGACCAAATTAATATTTACCACCAATGTTAGTTTGTATATAGGCCATGAGATAGGCTATACATATGTAGCTTAATAGATGATGATGGGCTTGGATACTTATGTTTATCAGAGAGATGGGATTTATTTAAATGTTAGATAAACCCTACAAAATTAAAAGGTGTTATAGAGATGGGCCTATTCAAGAGTTAAATGAGCCTAACTAGTTAAAGCCCACTTACTAAAGGAGGTGCCATATAAGCAAAAGCATGCGATGCTCATGCTTAGATAATAGCCATGTAGGCACAAAATTTTCATGCAATGTGATTTCTTGAAGGGCACTATGACAAGGTTTCATAAACATGCACCTTTAGTTAGTGAAGAATCTCTACATGTATGAGGTTGCTTATTTTACACTTAAACTAAAAAAGTAAATGGACAATCTCTACATGTATGAAGTTGCTTGTTTATGCTCAAAGTTAAAATGTAAGTTAATAATCTCTACATGCATGAAGTTGCTTATTTACACTCAAAGTTAAAATGTAAGATGATGATATATGAGCATGTTACATCATGTGGACTTCTATGAGCACTGAATTCCATCAGCAACATGGGAAGTATACTAGTGTAAAAGAAATCCTACTACACCTATAAGAGTTGTTTGACGCACATTGTAGGACCTCTAAATATGATATTTTTAAAGGGCTTTTTCGTGCTAAGATGAAAAAGAAAGAGGCAAAAGCCAAGGATATGTATAACATCATACATTGTGATATTTATGGATTATTTTGTGAAATGGCTAAAGGTGATTTCTACTACTTTATAACCTTTATAGATGATCTATCAAGGTATGGACACTTGTTTCTTATAAAGAACAAGAGTGAATCAGTTAAAAAGTTCAAGAAATTCAAAGCCAAGTTGAGAACTAAATGGGGAAAAGTATTAGAACTTGAAGATCAGATCAAGGGGGTAAATACTTAAGTACCAAGTTCATTGAGTTTCCTAAGGAACATTGCATTGCACCACAACTCACACCGCTTGGAACACCTTAAACGAATGGTGTATTAGATTGGCATAATCACACTTTATTGGATATAGTACGTTTAATGATGAGCTACACTGATCTTCCTATCTCACTTTAGGTTTATGCACTTCGAATGGCTTTCTATATCGTTAATTGTGCTCCATCCAAGTTCATTTCTACTACACCATATGAGATATGGTGCATCGAGTCTTAAATATGTTAAGATTTGGGGATGCCCAACTTTTAGCAAAAAGTTAAAATTGAACAAATTGGATGTGAAATCAATTAAAGGATATTTTTTTGGATATCCTAAAGATAGTTTAGGGTATTATTTTTATCTTCTGTTGAATAAGTTGTCGTTGTAATAAAAGATGCTAAATTCCTTGAGAAAGAGTTTTTTAAGGAAGGTGGTAGCGAAAACAAGATAATGTTAGATGAGGAGTCATCTAAGGAAGCCTAATAAATTGATCAAAATGGACATTGATAAACCTAAAGAGTCTATTCCAATTGAGAATATCATCATACAAACTCCTAGAAGGTCAAATAGGGTATCTCGTCTCAAGAGAGATACAGTTTTCTCAATGATATGCATGAGTTACATGTTCATGAAGAGAGCATTCATATTAATTATCCTACTACATATGAAGAAGCTTTACGTGATTAAGATTCATTAAGGTGGCTTGAGGCAGTGAGAACTAAAATGGATTCCATGTATGCAAAACAAGTATGGAGCCTTCTTGATCCTCTTGAGGCATAATACCTATTGCATGTAAATGGATCTTTAAGAGAAAGATTAGTGTAGATAGGAAGGTAGAGACCTCTAAAGTTAGGCTTGTAGTAAAAGGGTTTTTCCAAAGGAAGGGGTTGATTATGAAAAAACCTTCTCACTAGTAGCCATGCTTAAATCCATTCAAATTTTTCTTGCTATAGCCACATATTATGATTATGAGGTTTGGCAAATGGATGTTAAGATTGCCTTCCTTAATGGTCATGTTAAGGAAGAAATTTCAATGGAGCAGCCTAAGGGTTTTGACCATGACTTTAGCTGATATTGGGATCTTGTAATGAAGGGAAATTGAGAGCACAATAATTATGTTCTATGGTTCTTGTGAATATATAGATAATATTTAAATTTGGTAATCGTGACATTTATGCATAGGGTCACTCATGACTTATGGGAACTAAATGTGATTAATTGTAATTTTCATTTAGATTGAAAAGAGTTCCCTATAATATTAAAAGTTAATATTATTTCCCGTTACTATTTGGACTTAAACCTAGTAAGTCACACACAAAAGATTAACACCAATAATGACAATTATCTATTTAATTATTAATTAAAGTGTTTAATTAACTAATTAAATTAACAAAATTGGATTTATGCATGTGCAGGTGTTGACACCAGCAGGACCGACTCAATACTCTTTGGATCACAAACCCTTTTTCCTTGTTACAAGAAAACAAAGGGTAGTGAAGGGAGTACTGAAAGAGTTCAGGGATGACACAAATACACTTGTAACCCTTTGCTCAAGCAGGAGAAATAGGGAGTCGCCACTTGGTATCACCCGAGAAATTGTCCATTTTAGGAACTTAGGCAAACTTGGATCCCTCATTTGGCACTGTGTTCGCCCATTGGATAAAGCATTGAGTTCGAATGTTGATGTTAGTAGAATTAGGCTCTTTTGTTTGAGGCATCTCCATACTGCCCGGATGCTGAGCATTGCCGGCCTTACTTTATTGTATAGTGCTTCCATGAACTATGTACTATTATACATCAACTTCTACATGCAAATACAAAACAAATATATACACACAAGCACATAGCAATAAGAAATAATGATGCATGGACATGACAAAATGACAAATTAATAGAATGACGCATAATCATGGAAAATGTAAAATTAACATGCATATCGTAGCACACATACATGTCATGGCATACATGGCATAAACATATGGTATAATAACTTACTAACATGGCATAGAATAATAAACATGCAGTAATAATAATAAAATATGTGAACATGACAAATATGAATAATAAAACAAGTAATAAACCCATGGCATGGTAATTATGGCAAAATCATGTTATAAACATATTTATGCATGCCAAACAGGAAATATGGAAAATAAATAAAGTAATAAATGCGATAAATTAAATGAGAATGGAGATGAGGATGGTTAACACATTTTGAGAATATCCTCTCCATGATTGCTCAATATTCTGAGTTTTGGGGCAATAAAACATTTTATTTGAAAAATGAAAGAAAACAATTTTATGAACCGAAATAAAGAAAATAAAATGCTTTAAAAATGAATTTGGTTTCAAAAAGAAATATTTTTGAGAATTTAAATAGAAAATTATCTTAAAAAGCTAAAATAAAGAGGAAATGTTTGAAAGTGAATTTTGAAATGAAAAGGATTTTAGAAAAGCATTAAAAATTATGATTTGATCGATTATGTGAACCATTAATTCATAACATGAGTCACCTTTAAAATATTAATTTTGTACCTTGGACGGATATATCTCACATCATAAATTATTGAACACATAATTAAATCGTTTTATTTGAAAAACTAAAACAAAAGTAAATTATGATCCATATCCTTACTTTTGGATATTTTTGTGGTCAACAATGAACATAACCAAAACAGAAATAAGCATAAAAACATGTTTATTTTATTAAAGAACAAAGAAAAAGTTAACCTTACCATGGAAAATGATAAATTTTTATTGAAGAAAGTGAAAAAGATGCCATTTCATTAACCATAAAGATTAATTACCCAATAAAATACCAAAAAAAATGGTTTATTTTTGGTTTTTTTATTGTTTATGACACTAAATAAAACACCAATTAATCATAAAACAAAAGGAAAATTTGATGTAATTAACAAGATAAATCATAAACAATATTAATAAGAGTCATGTAATAATAAAATTACAAATTAAGCAAATAAATAAAGAAGAAGTAGTAGGAGTAAAGATTACAAACAATATACAGAAATAATAAAAGCATAAATAAGACATGAAAATAAAGAGAAGTGAGAGTTGAGTGTAGAGATTGAGAGAATATACAACATGAACTAAAAATTAATAACTAAGATAGGCTAATAATAAAATAACGATTACGAAATAAATAATAATAATAGATGTTAGCAAAAGTTAGCATAAGTTAGTAGCTTGAGATTGAGATCTTGAGATTGAGATCTTGAGACTGATAACAAAAGGTATATATAATGCAATGGATGATGCTAATGCAATGCATCCTCACACAAGCATTAAATGAATCCAGGGTCCATGCAAAGTATGATGCATGATGCAAGCTAGGGAGCATACACAGTGATGCGAATTCAGGAAGCATATAAGTATGCAAGTGATGCAAGCCTAGACACATGCAAGTATGCATCTAAAGGATCCAAAAATGAGCACACACATGATAGTGATATGCATCAAGCAAATGATATGCATAAAGGCACATGAATGCATGACAATGCAATAATGAAAGAGGAATTGAATGAGAAGTAGAAAATTGTTATATAATATAATTAAGAGTAGAGAAAAGGTTGGTAGAGACATAGAGATAATATTAAATATGAAATAAGGTAATAAATGACAAGAAATAAGACTTATATTAGATTAGAGACACTAAATAAGCACAAATAGTATATAAGGCTATATTTAACATACAAACTAAAAATCAACACAAAATTGGCTCAATTGAGGCATGAAATACAAAAATAAAGACCCATAATACTCTAAATAAAAACACACAAATAAGGCACTTATGTCCAAGATGATCATCACAAGCACCATGAACACAAGCCATGCATATTAATGTTCACAAATTAACATAAAATTCACAAAATGCATAAATTTTGATTCATGATGGAAAATACAACCAAAATGACTTATAAACAATTAAAACCCTAAATTAGAACATAAAGTTTGCATACTTATATCTCAGCAATCGCACAACAATAACCAAAATATGATTAAACACAATCAAACAACAAATATGCAAAAAACACATTAAACAAGAATTTAAACAGGAATAAACATAAAAATAAACCAAAATAAATAATAAATCACAAAGGTAATCATCAAAATATTCAATTTGAAGCACACAAACATTAACAAACTTAACCACATTCATCAAACCAAAGTAAGATCAAGGATCACGCTTAAAAGCACTTTGAAAAGAGTTTTAAGAAATAAATGGAAAATAATAGAAAAATAATTTAAAAATAGAAAAATAAGTTAAAATGCTTCAATTCCATTGTCCTAGGTTGTTAGGGAGGGTTTAGAATCATTCTCAAGCAAGTATGAACCCTTAGGAACCCTAAAACCATCATCGGAGTCACTTGGGATGAAGAGCCGAATTTAGGGCCTACAACAACTAGTTTGAGCACCCTCAATAGCCAGTTTGGCTGTTCATGGTCCAAATTTGGCTGTTCATGTTTGAAGAGTGCAGATTTGCACTTTTTGTTTTCAAAACTCAATTTTAATGCCCCAAACCCTAGAAATGAGATGAGAATCGATAAATATGATGTTTTTAAAAGTGTTTAGCATTTGAATTTGGGCAAGAACTCACCAAGAAACACTAATTGATTGTAAATAATTAAGATTGAACAAAAAAGGTTAAAGGGTGTTTTTTGTGAGTTTCAGTGACTATTAGGTTTAGATTAGTATGGAATTGATTTACTGGAGTTAGGTTTGGTATTTAGATGATTGATTTTGGTATTTTACAGATGAATTTGAGAAGAAAATAAAGAAAAATTAGGTCTAGAGGAATTTTGGCATAGTTTTCCCTTAATTTCCCATTTTTTCCTTAATTTTAAAGGCTTTTTGGAGAGAATTATTTTATGATCTTTTTGGGTTTTTCTGCTAGAATTTTCTCTATATTGAAGTGGTTCCAAAAGCCTCCAAAAAGCCCTTTAATAGCTTCCTCAAAGCTTCTATTTATAGGCAAACAAAGGTAGTGGCATTTATTATAAATTCCCTTGAATATTCAAGGTTATTAGGTCATAGTACGTACCCTCCCTTTAATAAGTTGACACTTGTCCTAGAATTTTCAAATTTTGGATTATTCAAACTTGAAAAGCACCTTTTTTGACAAGTGTCCCTTTTTAGATAAGGACAAGAAGAGGCAGATAGTTATGGGGCACGGTCTGACCGCCGGAGGTCAAAATTTGACTTTTTGCCAAATGGTACCCACTGGCACACTAAAATTTTAAAAGACAATTTTAGACTGAAATTCAACTCCAAGAGCTCTGTTTGACCACTGAAAAGTTCTATTGACCAAAGTTTGACTTTTGTTCTTGGGGCTTCCAGAGGTTAAACAGAAGCTTCAAGAATCAAAACCAGACTGAACACTACAAAATATAGACAATAAACAGACCTTAAATAGGACTGTACTTATTGGTTTAGAAGACACGACTCAACCTTTTAATTATTCTTCTCAAACCTATTTATTAATACCAAAATGGTTGGGTTAAGGTTTGATCAGGGTTTGGTTAGGTCTTGAAATGGTGTAATTGGTGATCAGGTAAAGTTTTAGTGGTTTGATGGGTTTTAAAATGGCTTGAATATCAATTCTCTTCATCAAATTGATTATCTGATGAGACATTTTAGCTTTTTCATCATCGACCATCGAGGTTTTAAAAAATGACCTCAATAGTTTACCCCCCCTACTTTGGAGGAATTTGTTTGTTCTTACTAAAACATTTGATAAAAGAGTTATGATTTGTATGTCGTGGTTGTCACACAAAAATTATGACAAGGCATAAAAATAAACTAGAGAGTTCAGAGATCATACTTGAGTTCTTTTCTGCGTGTCATTTTCCATCGCTTCCTATGAACTAAATCTTGAAAACACAGGTTAGTACTACAATTTCTTTAAAATTAAAATTAAGAATAAGTCTGTAGACTTATGAGTCCTAAGACTCTTATGGGTTTTCCATAAAGAATGTGAGTCGCAATGACCCTTATGAGTTGTTTGCAAATATGAGTCATGATGACTCCCATAATTGAAATGAGTCGCGATGACTTTCGTACTATAAATGAGTCACAATAACTCTTGCACTAGAAATAAGTCGCAATGACTCCCGCACTAGAGATGAGTAGTAAGACTCCTGCACTAAAAATGAGTCGTAATGACTCCTGCACTAAAAATGAGTTACAATGACTCTCGCATTAGAAATGGGTCGTAATGACTCCCGCACTAGAAATGAGTTGTAATGAATCTCGCACTAGAAATGAGTCGCAATGACTCCCACACTAAAAATGAGTTGTAATGACTCTCGCACTAAAAATGAGTCTGAAAATTGAAAGAAGTCTGCAAAATTCCATTTAACATTGAAATGAGTCAGTTAAAAACTCAAATATAAACTATTAAAATCTACATTTGGTGATTTGACATCATATTCTCGAAAATAAACATTAGGGATTTGAATTTTTAAATTTTTAATAAATTGAAAAGACAGTTGAAATTATACTACAATTTTTTATTTAAAAATAAAATCCATTCAGGAATATTTTTTATTTTTGAAAGTGAATAGTAAAAATTTGAACTTTTAAAATTTTTGATAAACTGAAAAGATAGCTAAAAACAAACTATAATTTAAAAAATGACTGCAATTTTGGATTTGAAAAGAAAATCAACTGGGGAAATTTATTTTGAGAAAAATATATGGAAATATGTAATAAAAAGGGAAGAAATACTTACCTGTCAATTTTTACTTTATTAGGAGCTTTTTGCACTTTCAGGGGCATTTTTTTAATTAACCCTCTAGCTTCCCATTTATATCCACATATCCATATCTTATCCATTTTATTTATAAAACCTTATAAAAAAAAACCTCTCTAAAAGCATTCAAATGAAATTCAGTGCATCATTTGACAAAGAAACGAGGAGGGTTACAAATTCCAACAATCAAATTGCTTCAAGGAGAAGCTTCTCCATTGCTCTATGATCTCTCTAAACACATCTGCTTAGATCCGGTTAGTTTTTCTTGCAATTTCTTTGAAATTTTAACATGCACCTAGGAACTTGATTTAGGAAAACTTTAATGTGTAGGATGTGTTTAGGTTGGATTTTTGTGTGTTTGGGTGAATTTTTTGAAAATGGATAATGAATAGCCAATTTTGGCACATGAACAGTCAGATTTTCCCCCTCAATAGTTAGTTTCAACTATGTTCTGGGCCTGATTCAAAGCATGGATGGTTGGTTTTGCTTGATGAACAGCCAAAGCGGTTGTTCACCACTCAAAACTGATTGTTCATCATTTTTTAATGAGTTTTGAGTCTTTTAGGTGATGGGTGGCTAGGGTTTGACTTTCGGGTATTTTGGTTTTTAAGTTAAATAAAGCAGTGCTGATAAAAGGTGATCGAAACTTCAAATTAGCACGTGCATGGTATGAAGATCTTCCAAATGCTGTTCGAGCTAGGATATTAGTAACAGTTTTAATGACTTTCTATCCATCCTTCCATATGAGTCTCGTTAGAATGAAAACTTGGCTGGACTTTAAGCATTGATCGAGAGGTGGCAGAATACCACACACACTTTTCATTTTAACTTTGGGGAGATTACGCTGAATCCAGATTTCCATCTGATCACTAGTTTACCATTCACTGGAGTATAATTACTCTTTGAATGTTGTTTGTATTCTCCTCACCTTGATGGTGAGAGTAAGAGATACATTACTCTGTTATTAGGTCGTCCTTTCACCTCACTTGGTTATCAGGATGGGGTTGTGCTTCGGTATTTGAGGATATATGATGTCTGTCAGGATTGGATCCCTTCTAATGTTGTCAAAGTGGATAAACTTGCTTGGTGCTTTCTTCTCTTCCTTCTTGGCTCATGTGTCTTCTATAACACTAAGAGTAGTGTGGATTTGTGCTTTCTTCCTACTCTATGTGATCTAGATGCTGTTAGTAGCTACAACTGGGGTGGTGCTATTCTTGCACACATCTATGGTTGGTTGGACAAGGTTTGCAGAGGTCATACTTATCTCAGTGGTCTTTAGAGAGCTTTAAAGGTAAAGTCCTTATTCTTTTTGTTATTATGCTCTTCTCTGATTTTTTTATTGACATGTCTAACTTTCTATTTTTATATAGATATAGGCATATGAGTATGGCATCTTTCCTCTACCTCAGATGGAGTATAATGATGACAATGTCCCTAACATTCCTTGAAGAGCTTGGTACCTGAGTATTTGAAGAGGGACTTCTAAGGATTTGTCCCGACACATAAGTTGCATGAACAATTTAAGCTTTCACGAAGTAAATTCCTACAAAGAAAGAAAAAATTTAGTTAGTATTTATGTCTTTGTTAGCCCAACCTTACTTTTATTTGACAGTTGCATCACGATCTGTCCAGAGTTGATGTTAGCACACTCAGACTTATTGGTGCTTTACGATCAAGACGAGTTCTGCTCGAGGGTCCTTTCTGTAGGAGTTAGTTCCTTGGTGAGTGAGTTTGGTATTGGTGGCTTGGTCTTGCTAGTTGACGTGTACCTCACCTTCCACCATCTACCATTGCTAAGACAATATACAGTAGAGATTTAGAGCTTTCTTTGATAAGTTTTCCATATAACATTTTCTTGGAGCCTTTCAAGGAGCATGCTTATATTCGTTTCATCCAGACACATCTACTGCACATCATACCCGATAGTGTATACCTAGTTGGACCAAGCACGATACCTTCTAAGATTCATTCGACTACCTCTGAGGTATTAATTTATTCTCTCATCATTTTATTTTGTCTTTTGCATCTGTTTCTGATTCAAGTTTACAAGTTCATAAGAGAGGTCATGTGGAGTCCAATGCTCAGGGTGAAGCCACATTTTACTGACACATCATTGATGTTATCCCTAGGGATTTTACTCCCGAGGTGAACTTGGAGTTCCCAGTTCCTGATTTTGCTCATGAGGCAGAAATTCATGAGGAACTTCCTACTTTGGACTGTCAGCCTGTTGCATTCACACTTATTGAGACCACTCATGTAAGATACCTGAAACTTCATCTTAAGATTGTGTTAGTGGTGAATAAAAGAATAATAACAATCATCTTTACATTAATGCAGGTTAAAAGGTCATCAGTAGAGAAATTGATGCGAGGATGATATAGTGTGAAGAATCTTGTTTCCAGGGTTAACAAGAAAGCTCTAGTAAGTATAAATTTGTATGTATAAATGAATATGCATATAAATGAACAATATTAATGCATATATGAATATGAACAAACAACTATTGATACATGTATGCATGTATGAGTATGAACAAGTTAATGCATGTATGCATGTGAGTATGAATAAACAACTATTAATGCATGTATGCATGTGATTGTGAATGCATGAATATGATTATGAATATTTATGTAAACTCTAATCCCCATTGTGTCTCAACTGCATGAAATTCTTTGTAAGAACAGATGCATGAAATAATGGTTGACCACATATGAGCAAGAAATCAATGGATTGAGGAAACAGAGTTACAGTGCCAGATAGACTCCTACCCGTTCTATCCATAGTCCACTTATCCCATATATATCCCATATATATCCTAAATTTTTGTATCTCTATGGCTTTGTTGAGATTACAGGTATTAATCACTACTTATGGACATGTTATCTTGCTTTCACTACTAATACTTATTGTGCTTGAGAATGTTATTATGAATATCTTGCACATGTAAAATATATTTAGAGAAGCATGTAAATTTGCTTTCTATTTATCTTTGAGATGATAAATTTATTCTAAAAAAATTTAATAACAAAACCATAAACATGATTTAAAAAGCAAGGTAAAGGGTAAAGGGTTAAGGGAATGAACACAAAGTTTTGCAAAATGTTGCAATTTGGACCTTGGTAGAGACAAGGGTGTGGATAAGATTCTAGTCATCTTATGGTCCCCACACAATATCCATTCAACCAATAAGATTGAATCTTATCTTTTGGTCCCCCACATTAGTTATTTACGAAAGGACATTGAAACTTTACCTAAAAGGTAAAAAGTTAACCCTGGGGTTTTATTTTTACTATAAATTCATCATTATTGTCAATTAGAAGGCACCCACCTCTTTACCCCCTAGAATTCTTTACACTTCTAATCTCTTTAAGCCTTCTTATTTTCTTAGCAATAATGAGCATCAAAAACACCAAGTCACTTGGTCAAAGCTTCCTCATAAATAAAGATTGGTTACACCTCAAGAGATACAACCTCCATCATCTCAAGTTCTTCTTGAACCTAAATTTTGACTACAACCTTCTTCATGGTGCTCTCACCTTTTGGGATCCCACTCTCCATATGTTTAGGTTTAGGGAAATGGAGGTTTGCCCCACTTTGGAAGAATTCTCTGTAATTTTGGGCATTAAAATATCCCCTCAACAAGAGATGGCTATCCCAGATATCGACCTAGTGGTTGTACATATTATGAATAATCTCGTTAGCATGAGTAAGAGTAAAGTAAATGGCTGCATTGTTTCAAGTTCTTTCATCTCTTTTTATGGCTTAATCCATCATCTTCAGTCTAATCCTGGTTCTTGCAATCTGATTCCTATCATCGAGAGCATCATTCTTGGTTGTTATCTTCTTGAATGTGACAAGAGCACATTAGGGCTTATGGATGGAAAGGTGTTGTCTATTTTGAGTCAAATTGATGTTGCAATGAATTTGACACCAAAATTGGTTGCTCTAGTGGTTTTAGTGAAGACTCTGAATGGTTTAGACAAGGTTAAGGTCAATAGGAATGCTAGATTTGGTAAAAGTGTGTTGGTTTTGAAAGTAAGGGTCAATTTTTGTGCATAAGAGATGAATAGCCATATTTCATGCATGATTAGCTAGATTTTCCATATGAATAGCCAGTTTGAGAGGCATGAATAGCCAATTTTTAGGTACCAATAGCCGATTTTCACAATGGATAGCCAGTTTTGTACATTTCTTACTCTAATGCGGTTTTGTGTTTGTGTTTTGTAGGTTTGGCTTATAGTGAAGTTAAAGATAGTGATGCCTCTTGATCTTATAACCAATTATAGGCCTAATCACTTCTTAAGAAGGAGAATTCTTATGAGGTTCAATAAGAAAGAAGAATGGGTAGTTTGGATGCATGGTTTGGATGAGAAGGATGTGCAATGGGTTTGCCCTTGGTGGAATTTCTTTGATGTGTGCTTAAGGAGTTTTTATACCAATGTAGCTCTTGCGAGATTAAGGCAATGCTTTTTCTATCACCCTTCAAGGATTGCAAAACAATAAGGATGGAAGCAACATCCTACTCATATGCCTTACTTCCCAAATGTTGGTACGCTCACTTAATTATGGCCTGGAAGATTTATGCTAGACAACATTCATAAAAATCAAGACT
This sequence comes from Mallotus repandus, assembly GCA_949671775.1. Taxonomy (NCBI): domain Eukaryota; kingdom Viridiplantae; phylum Streptophyta; class Magnoliopsida; order Malpighiales; family Euphorbiaceae; genus Mallotus; species Mallotus repandus. The sequence goes on from CATIWM010448609.1 coordinate 53,058, forward strand.
TCTCAACCACTCAAGATTACAAGAATTGGCTAAAAGGTCACAATGAAGCATGTAGAAATAGGGAAGGTAGCTCTAGGGGCTAGGTTTAGCTGGAAGAATTAGAAAGCTTTTAAGATGCAAGCTTTTATTGTATGAACTATGCTTTGTGAAAAGAAAAGAAAAAAATGAAATGTAATGAAATTTGGCTTTTGGAATGAAAATTATTGAATCATGTTTATTTCTTGTAAAACAAACATTGTAATTTTGCATACACATTCAAATGCATAAACTAATGATAAGAATGCATACACCTAAGCATTATCAACTTAAATGTATTCAATCTCAACCATAAAAGGAATAAACAACATATAATTGCTCAAAGATTGATTCAATTGGCAATAAGAATTTTTAATCATGTTAACTAGCTCTTTCAAGTTCTCTAGTTAATGGAACTCTCAAATATCCTTTACTTTTGCCTAAGATGCCCTTTTCGGGTTTTTATCTTAGCAGGAATTATTCTCATTTTTTATTTTTCCCTATTTTTTGCCTAAGCTGCCCTTTTCAGGTTTTCGACTTAGCGAGAACCTTTAACTTTTGCCTAAGCTCCCCTTTTGGGTTTTTGACTTAACAAGGATTTTTATTTTTTATTCATTTTTTATTTAGTACTCTGCTTGGAGACTAGACATAGTACTTCTTCAATCTATCCAAATTCACAGGCTTTGAAAATTCATTTCCCTTGAGATCTGACAATCTGTTTGTACCTTTCGGAAGTATCTTTTTCATAAGATAAGGGCCTTCTCAATTTGGCTTGAATTTCCCTCTAGTATCAAATGGAATTGATATAGCTTGTTTCAAAACCAAATTAGCCTCTTAAATCTTGTTGACTTTGACTTTTTTGTTAAAAGCCTGAACAATTATTCTCTGATAAAGTTGCATATTGAATGCTGCTCTAAGTATTTTCTCATCCAACAAAGTTAACTCTTCTTATATGGATTTGGCCCGTTTTGATTCTGGAATTTTTATTTTCAATAATACCCTCAATGACTGTAATTCAACCTCTACCGGTAACACTGCTTCCATTGCATGCATTAATGAATAAGGTGTTGCACCCGTAGTTGTTTTAGCTATAGTTTTATAACCCCACAAAGCATACAACAATTGATTTGACCAATCTCTGTAAGTTTTGACAAGCTTACTGAGAATTTGTTTTATACTCTTATTCGCTGCTTTAACAACATCATTGGCTTGAGCTCGAAATAGAGATGACTTATGATGTTCAATCTCATACCTTTGCAATAAATCTCTTACTTTCACTTGAAACTACAAACTATTATCAGTTATAATATGATGAGGCACACCATAAATACAAATCAAATTCTTTTCAATGAATCTATCCATCTACTTTGCCCCCAGCTTTTTGAAGGACTCAGCTTCAACCCATTTTTAGAAATAATCAATTGTGACAACTATAAACTCATGCCCATTACAAGCTGGTGCAGCAATTTTTCTTATTATGTTTATTCCCTATGTTGAAAATGGCCAGGGAGAAGTTAGAGTTTGGAGCATCAAAAGTTGAATATGAGAAACATTTCCATGTAACTGGCACTCATGACAATTTCTAACAACTCTTTACCATTCATTTAAGGTCCACACACCCCTAAATGCACATCTTGCATAAGTTGTTCCGCTTCTTTTTTTGAAACACATATGAGATTCAAAGCTTTTTCCCTTTTGTACAAAATCCCATTGAAAATGAAAATTCTTTTCGCAAAAGATCTCAACAACATTCTATCTTTCTTACTGGCATTTTTTGGAAATTCACCACACTCCATTAGTCTCAAAATATCTTCTTGACCATTTTCATGATCAAACTCCTAATTTTAATCTTTGACAATCAATTTAAGTTACTAATAATTTCATTTAAGTGTGTAGGAATGTAATTATTTATCAACCTTACTCGTTCATGATTGAAAGTACAAAATACAGTAATTATACTGTATTTCAATGAAGTATAATATTCCAAAAATATACTCAAAGTATCCAGAGCTTTTAGAAGTAAAAAACACATGTTTTTAAGTCTTACAGGTGCCTGCTCATGAGCTAGTCACGAGCCAGGACCCTGAAGCCTCCGTTTTTGAGCTACCAGCAAGTTAGCAAGTCTGAGCCTTCATGACCTACCCTCACAATCATGAGAAGCTCGTGAGGGTAGTCCAGACTACTCACAATGGGTAGATTTAAATACAACGGCTCTCAAATCGATCCTCATGAGCCAAAACTTACTCCTCACGACCGTGAGCGGCATTTTGACAGAAATAAGTCCAAGTTGATTCAAATTTTAATAAAAGATGTTGAAGACACAATCAATGCCTCCAACAACTATAATTTGAGTTGTTTATCTATATAAACAACCCTTGGAGTTTAATTAAAGGTTTAAGACACTTGATTATTCAAATTCTCTCGTAAGCATTCAATTATGCTCTTATATTCTCTCTTAAACAATTTTCATATTTGTATAAATCTTGTGAGAGTTGGTGAGTGATAGAATAGATATTCTTATTCTTCTATTTCATGGGTTTAAGAAAATGGGAAGTGAGATTCTATTTTAAAGGAATTGGTTTAAGTGTTTAGCCATTAAAACACTTAGGATTTGGTTTTAGAGTGAGCCTAGAAACTCTTGTTTGTAAGGTTGTACGAGTGAGCTTTAAACTCTTATGTAATCTCAATCTTGTGAATAAGATTATCGGTGTTTAAAAATCCTAACTTGGGGATAAGTTAGGTGGAGACGTAGGATTGTTGTTGAATCCAAACTCCTTAAATCTTTGTGTTCTTTGTTCTTCCTACTATAATCTCTTTCATTTCTTGTTTGTTTCTTAAATTCATGTTAATTTTCTAAAATCCTTCATTGCCTTATTCATCCCCCCTAAGGAACTTTCATAGCTGAATACAATAGCTTCTTTTCTTCTTCCACAACTAGAACATGAGTATTTTCAAAACATAGAAGTTTTCCCTTTATCAAGATTACTGGTCTCATTAATAAGCCTTTTGGATTATCCCAAATAAAAGCTAAAGTCGCCAAAGCATCAGCAACTTGATTGTTCTCTCTTGTTAAGTGGAAAAACACCAGTTCATCGAAGTATTTATGGAGATTTTCAATGTAATCCAAATAAGGCTTGAATTTTTCTTCTGTAACTTCTCATTCCGTGTTGACATGTGAGATAACCAATTTCGAGTCACCCAACACTTGAACTCTTCTAATTCCCATTATAATAAGAGCTTCCAAAGCAAGCTTCATACTCTGAAATATTATTAGTAACTAAAAAAATCCAATCTTTTCGATATTGGAATCTAATCACTAGTCGGTGAAACTAGGATTACTCCAACTCTTGGTCCTTTTTTATTCATGACACCATCAAAATACATTTTCTAACCTTATACTTCAATCAAACCAATTTCTCCATCTGGAAAAGAAACGTCAACTTCTTAATCATCCTCAATCGGTTGTTGAGCTAAAAATTCAGCAACTACTCTTCCTTTGATCACTTTTTTTGTTAGGTACTCAATATCAAACTCAGAGAGAAAAATCAACCATCTACTAATTTTACCAACTAATGAAGGAGTAGCATACAGATATTTTATCGAATCCATCCTTGAAGCAACTTGCACTCTGTAAGACTGAAAATAGTGTTGAAGTTTCCTTGTTGCCCATACCATAGCCAGATAAATTTTCTCAATGATCTTGTATTTCTCTTCACATAGAAGAATCTTTTTGCTTAAGTAATAAACTACAAATTTTGTACCATTATCATCTGTTTGAGTTAATATTACCCCTAATGCTGACTCTTCAACACACAGATATAAGACAAGAGTATTCCCTAGTTGTGGTGGTTTGAGTACCGGAGGATTCGATAAATACTGCTTAACCTTATCAAATGCAATTTGACATTTCTCATTCCAAACTGTGGGCTGATCCTTTCTCAATAATTTGAATATCGGCTCACATATCGAAGACATCCTAGAGATAAATCTACTGATGTACTAAAGATGACCTAGAAAAGATCTTGTTTCTATTTCTGTTTTAGGAACTGGCATTTCTTGAATTACCTTTATCCTATATGGATCAATCTCTATGCCTTTTGAACTGACCACATATCCTAATAGCTTACACGAAGATACTGCAAAAACATATTTCTTGGGATTAAGTCTCATATTAAACTTCGTCAATCTCTCCATAAACTTCTCTAAATCTTTGAAATGTTCTTCAAAAGTTTTTTATCTAACCACCATATCATTGACATACACTTCCATCACTTTATGAATCATATCCTTGAAAACTTTTGTCATAACTCTCTGATATATTGCACAAGCATTTTTTTCAATCCAAACGGCATTACTTTGGAACAAAAGGTACCCCATTCTGTGATAAAAGTAGTTTTAGACGTATATGGAATAGCCATCATTATTTGATTAAATCCTGCCATCCCATCTGCACAAGTGTAATACTTTTGACTAGTAGTAGAGTCTATCAGAACGTCTATATAAGGCAATGGAAAATCATCTTTTAGAGTTGCCTTATTTAAATCTCTATATTCAATGCACATTCTAACTCTTCTATACTTTTTTAGGACAAGAACAATATTGGTTAACGACTCTGGATAATCAACTTCTCAAAATCCAACCACTATCAATTTATTGACTTCCTCTTTTATCTTTTGAGCCCATTCAGGTCTTAGATGCCTAAACTTCTGCTTTATTGGCCTTATTCTAGGGTCAGTTGGAACAAAATGCTCAGCCACTTCACGATCTATTCCTGGCATTTTGTCATAGTTCCAAGCATATACTATTTTCCATTTTTGATTATTCACTCAAGCTCACTTTTTTTAAAAAGAAAGACTTATTGCCAATTGAAGTTCTTTGGGTGATTCAGTATCACTAATATTAAATGGTGCAGTATGAATAGAATTTAAGTATGAAATGTTTATGATATGATCAAGTATATGCACATTGCCATTAGAATAAATATCAAACAAGTAAGAAAAATCATAGTTATTGCATTAAACTTAGAGGAGAAAGCGTCATCAGAAATTACATAGTCAGCATCAAAAACATCCTTTTCTAAACATACTACAAGTTTAACATGATTTAGAATAAAGTCCTCAACACTAACAGTAGTAAGTGGTGTCAGCGTAATCCAGTGTCCATAGTATCTACAGCATATGGAACCGCAGTTTAGCCTTCTTTGAACCTCTTAGATCTTTATAATCATGAGAAATAGAAATAACTTTAAATCTAGGTGGATCCATATCAGAATAAACCGCATAATAAACATCTTTAGATTCAGCTTCAATAGTGATCACACCTCCTTTATTATGTAATTTGATCTTTTGGTAGAGAGTTGAAGGAACTCCTCCTATAGGATGGAACCAAGGTTTTCCTAAAAGTAACCCATACATGATCGGAATATCAAGCATAAAAAATTCAACCACAGTTTCAATTGGCCCAATTTTCATAACAGTCTTAAAAGTACCTTCCACAGCTCTCTTAGACTCGTCATAGGCTTTAATCACCATATCAAACTTCATGAGATCTTCCTTTGTTATTCTCAGCTTTTCCAGAACTTTAAAAAGGTAGATATTGATTGTTGATCCATCATTGACCATTACACATACGACCATAAAACCTTTCACTTCCGCTTGGATATACAAAGCTCTATTGTGTTTCCTTCCCAAATATGTCAGGACTTTGTCAGAAAAAGAAATCTCCACATTATCTTTGAAACCCACTAACGTAACTAACACTTCAAGAGTAGATTCTGTAGAAATCAGCAAGTTCTTAAGAGCTTCATATATAGCATCCCTATGATTCTTTGATGCAACCAGTAAGTCCCACACACTAGTATTGGCTTTTGCTTACTTCAATTACTTCAAAATAGTACCCTCTTCTTCCTCTTCATACACTTTCTATTTTCCTTTATTCGGTATTAGTGACCCTTCCTTTTGTGGTATAGGAGGATCTGGATAGTACTTTCCACTTCTAGTGACATGACTCACATCCATCTCATTATCGTTTGATAGATCCCACAAGTCAGTAAAGTCCAATTGTAAATTATCATCATTAGTGGAATCTTCTCCTTCAATCAATTCTTAGAATTTTAGAGGTACATTGCCTGAATTTTCTCCGACCCTGAAAACACGGTCATCCATAAATTAGCACAATAATCATCCTTTCATTATTATTGAATTCCTCTCCCTATCCAATTAGAATGATTAAGTCAAATGAAATATTTCCATATGCTGGCTTAAAGTGCTTCACCAAATAATTAAACTTTCCTGTCAATTCAGCCAGAGTATCCCAAACCTATTGATAACTTAGTTGTTCTAGAAAAGCCCAATCTGGTGGCACTATTTCTTCAAATAGAACTTAGATTACTGGCGAATTATAAGCAACAATATAATCAAATTCAGGTTTTGGCTGATCAAGATTATGATAATCTTCCTCCTCCCTAGCACTTTTTCTACTATTGATTACCTCAAAGTGCTTCATCAAAAACTCCTCATTGATACATTCTTTTTCAATCATCATCACCTTCTTGACCTCTTGTGCAAGCTTAGCATGTCTAGATTCGGAATCTTGCCTTGATCAGTAAGGTCTTGAATTGCATGTCTAAGTTTAAAATAAGGGAGAATTGCTATTTCCCCATGTATTTTGGCCTAATACACTATTTCATCCCTAGCATTTGAAAAAAAATTTATTCATCCTTGACATTTGTAATTTGTGTACTATTTCATCCTTGATAGAGGGACTAATGAGTGTTAACTGTTGCAAATGTCAGGGATGAAGTAGTGTAATAGGCCAAAACACAAGGGGGAAAATAACAATTATTCCTTAAAATAATTATCAGTATTATGTCCCACTTGTTGATGGTACTTGCATAATTCTTTCAAGTTGTGATTAGGTGAAAGAGTATCTGGCAACGACCTTCGTTTTAATGGCTTCATAATCCCACTCTTGCATAGTATTTCAAATACCTTAGATAACGACACAGGAAACTTGAAAAATTGCCTTGGTCTTATATTTGCCAACACGGGAGAAGAAGTAGCAGCAGCTGCTTTTGGAGTATACAAAAACTGAGTTCCCTTGTTTTGAACTTGTGCAAGTTTTCTGAATCTAGCAATTCTCTCAACTTGAACCCCAGTATAATACAAGTCTACAAATGATCTTATACTTATAACCCTAATTTCCTGTCTGAAAGAATCTTAAGCATTTTCCCAGATAATTCTGACTTGATCAATCTCATCCAATCTATTTCTCATACAAGTAGCTTTCTCTCTAAACCTCATGATGTAATCAATAAAAGATTCATTCGATCTTTGAGTTAAACTTTGCAGGTCCAACAAAGATACTTCAATTTGAGTGTTGTAAGAATACTGTTTAAGAAACTAGTTCCCAACTTCCTTCCAATTTTCTTTGACATTATTATCAAGTCAAAGGAACTATATAAGATCTTTCCCATATCTGATCATCTATCAATCTTAAAATAGTGGACATCATAGCTTTATAGTACTAAAGACGCAACTTTGGATCACCAATGCTAGAAATATTTGTCACTTCGAGAATCTTAGATTTAGGTGGGAGATTAAGATTCCTGTTTGCACATAATTCATTAATGTTAGAACTCATGGATTCCTGCTTCACTTGAGTTTACAACTGTTGCTTTCAAAACTTGCAAGCACACGAGTCGTGATTGTAGCACATAAAATATCGTTCCCACGAAGACTGTATATTGACTACCAATTATTTTTACCTATAACTTAGCTAGCAAACTGAGTAAAGAATTTGAGCAATTATAAAATTTAAATAACAACTTAAATAAACTAAACTAAAATCAGATATTTAATACTTAGAATCTAGGTTTAGTTTCACTATTCCATTCTAATCTTGAACACATTATAAATAATCTTTTGTATTCAGTTAAGGGTGATTACTCTAAATTATCTAGAGACTCTCTCAAGTTCAATTAAGCATGCAAGGATTAAAATCTAACCTACTCTGGTGATTAATAAGTTAATCCTAGCTCATTAAGATTTTTAGCAATTAATTTGTCACCGTGATTAAACTGTCGTGACTTGCCGAAGAGCTCGCCTACTCTCGTGGTTGAGTGATCTAAGTTCTAAGTGTTCTTAAGCTAATAAATTCCCCTAACTCTCATTGGTGAATATATCCATAAACAAGCAATCAAATAGGCCTGGAATGATAACTAGACAATATTGCAACACAAAGAATTAACTGAAATTCAAATCAAATAAAAGTACTTGTGTTCAATTCATATAATAGAATAGTTACTCCTAACCAAGATTCTAAAAGAAAATTAGCTGCTCATGGCTATGGAGAAATCCATGAACAAAATATTAAGAGAACTAGAAAGATGAAAAGTTGATAAACAATTGTCGAATCCTTCAGTTGTCTCTCTATCTTGCCTCTGCGTCTCTCCTCTTCGTCATCTCCGTTCATCCTCACAAAAGGTGCTTTAATTTCCTTTACATAGAACTAGGGTTAGGGAGAGTCCACGTTGGTCTCAAATCTTCTTAATTTGCAAAATAGGAGACTTTTTTTATCTTTACACGACTTCTTAATTATACAAATATAATTTGGCTTGCATGGCTCAAATATGGCTTAGGATTGGCTTGAAGCTTTTGGAAGTTTGACAATTCAACTTTAAATTCTTCCTTTTTTCCTTAATTAGATGGTCCACCTACGAACAAAAGATAAACATTAATTAAAAACTAATTATATCTTCGTAAATAGATAAGTAATAATAAAAATCCTAATCAAATACTAATTACTAAACAAACTCCTAATTAGACCCAAAAACTATTTAAATTAAATTATTCCTTATTTAAAATTTATTAAAATTCAACTCTAAAATACGTAAATAATACGCACATCAAATTCCCCCACACTGGCACTTTGCTTGTCCTCAAGCAAAAACCAACTTTGAAAACAGTAAACTCAAATCACAACCTAAGTCATACAGCTTCTAAGACATGAAACTTGAT
>CATIWM010448663.1:0-12456 GCA_949671775.1 Mallotus repandus
CTTCCTCCTTGAATGCATCTGGCTTTATCACAACATCGTACCCACCTGAGAATTGATCCTTCCCTACTGGTGCAACAAGTACACTCGTTCCATCTTCCATAAGAAAATATAGCCCGAGTTGAGAATTGCCTCCCAATTTTACCTGCAGTATAGTTGAGATGTGCACAGCAAAAATTAACAATTAACACTAACAACTCTTAACATAAAAGTACATTTTGTTTCAGAGATATGATTTCAAATATATATAGCTTACAGAGTAAGTCAAATGGAGAGTTTCAGTTAAATGCAGCTTTCCTCGAAAGAGTCCTGCTCTAAAAGTACCACTGCCTTCAAGATTTCCCATGAATGTGATATCTCCTCCGCCATAGGATTCACTCTTTAAACTACAATTTGCAGACAGTATGCCTTCTTTCAGAATGCTATGTTCAAATAAAAACTACAAAGACACAGAATATGCAAAAACTAAGTTTTATTGAAGAGTAGACTTCAAAAAACGAGATCGTCTATCCCCTTGTTTGATTCAATTCTACCAAGAAATTCATTTTATTTCCAAATGAATTCCAAATATAATTCATTTGAAATGAATTCTAAATTCCTTTAAACTAAATATATTTCATTAATAAGAATTGATTTTAGTTTTAAATAATTCCACAAAATTAAAAATTTTGAAGTCAAAAAGAATTTTATAAAATTTTTATTTAAACCAAATATATTTACTTGGATTTACAAATGAATTCCACAAAATTTTATTGAATTCATTTGAACCAAACAAATTCTATGCAATGTTATGGTTTGCATGTAAAGAAAAGGAATGATGACCAGACATGAATTGGATCATGACACCCTAATCTCTCTCTATGCATATTTTCCTTTGTAAGGAAAATATCTTGATTTCTTAAAAAAATAAATTCGCATATGCAATTGAAAAAGAGATTGCATCTTGTATTATAACTTCAAAGAAACAATTGAAAATTCCTATATAGTTACTTCTTCCCTTTCAATATGAAAAAATACACAAATAATTGAAATATTTCATACAACAATATTTTGCATTCCAATGTCATAAAATAGGAATAAAAAATATAAAATGAAAATCAATTCAGTCAAACTAACCTCTATTTCCCTTGAATTATTGTTGTAGATGAAATTGAAATTAGCTTGAGGGCAACCATGCCTTCCCTGTAAAGGCTAAGCTCAAGACTCAGTCAAAAGATCAACTCATAGAATATTCAAATAGTTAACAAATTCTACATCTAATATCATATGGTTGTAATAGATCTAATACTGGTATGATATAGTCTGATTTAGTTAACAAACTCTCATGCATAGTCTTGTATATATATCAATTCAAAGTTCATCAATAAATATATAACACAATTTCTCTATATGGTATCAGAGCAGTAAACACTCTAACGAGTACTTCGATCCTCATTTTTTCCCTATTTTTTCCTTTTGCAACTTAGCCATGACAGCCACTGCTGAAACTATCATTGTGCACTTAAATGCACCAACTCATTTTCCCATCAAGCTTACTGCATCTAATTTTCCTATTTGGAGAAAACAAATTCAATACTCACTCATTGGCCTTGATCTTGTGGAGTATATTGATGGTACTTTAACTCCACCACAAAAATTTCTTGACATTGATAAAACTAAGATCAATCTGATCTACAATATCTGGTATAGACAAGATCAAATTGTCATTAGTGCAATTCTCGGCAGCTGCTCCGACACCATTCAACCTATCATTTCTTCTACTACAACCTCTTTTGAAGCTTGGAACCGTTTGCTTTCCAGCTACGCAAACTCATCTCGATCCAGAGTTATCTCTCTCAAAGCCAAACTAACCAAAAATTCAAAAGGTAACAAATCAGTTATTGATTTTCTTCATGAAATGCAATCCATCGCAGATGACTTCGCCCTGGCTCAAAATCCAATTCTTGAAGAGGACCTTATTGTTCATATCATCACTCAGCTTGGTGATGATTTCAACCCCCATTGTTGCGGCCATCAAAGTTTGGGAATCAACAATCTCCTACTCAGAACTCTTTGATAATTTGACAGACTTTGAGAGAATGTTGAAAGAGAAAGATTCAACTCAACTTCCTACTGTTGTTACTGCCAATGTCACTCAAAAATACAATCCCAAATTTTAGCAGTCTTACAAGTCACAACAAAGCAATGCAAGTTGTGAGCAAGGATATAACTCATCTTCTCGTAAATATCATGCTGGAAATGGTGGAAATAATCCTCAACTCTCATGGGAAAATCAAAATGGCAGTAAGTCTTATCGTGCAAATTTATTTTGCCATTTTTGTGAAATTGCATGTCATGACACCCGTGATTGCATAAAACTTGCTAAGTTTTTGAAAGACAATAATATTTCAGTCATCAATTCTTTCAATTCTAGTCCTATGGCCAATGCTACCACGTCAATGAACACCAATAATACGCCACAACCTTGGCTGTTTGATAGTGGCGCTTCGCATCATGTCACCTCCAATCCATCAGCAGTACAAACTTACTCTGATTATGCAGGTCCATATGAGATCTTTTTGGGTGATGGTAACAGTCTTTCCATTTCACATTCTGGCCACACTACACTCTTCACACAACGAAGTCCACTATCCTTATCTAATGTTCTTTGTGTTCCAACTTTGAAACATAATTTGATTTCAGTAGCAAAACTATACAAATCTAATATGGTGTCTGTTGAATTTTTTATTCTTATTTTCTTGTGAAGGATCTTCACATGGGGGCATCTCTACTTCGAGGAGAGAACAATACTGATGTTTATTGTGTAAACTTGCCTTGCCATCCTCAACTAAATGTCAATACTAAATTCTCTATATTTGATTGGCATCACAAACTTAGTCACCCTTCTAATAAAGTTCTTCATGTTTTTCTTGTTAGTGGTATGCACTAGGTTAATCATATATGACTATGTTTTGATTTTATCATTTTATTAATAAAGAGACACTTTCCTTATCATTTTTTTGTTATCATAATTAGTTGAATAGTTAATTCTTTTTAAGGTCATCAAGTATGTGACTTGATAGTAAAACCCTTGGAATAAATATGAGTTCTATTCAAATTATCCTTAGTCATAATAATGAATTAAGACTAGTATGATGTTGACTGATGATTATATTTTACTAATCATGAATATGAGATATTAAGTCAACTTATAGATACTATTTAGAGAAATGATGTACTGGATTGATCCACTGTGAGAATACGACATAGATAATTGTCATAAGTTATTCTCATCATAGTAATATTATTTTAGTCCTTCGACCTTGAAATCACCATGGATTTCTACATAACTATTTTATATTTTGACACATTCTAATATTGTCTTTAACAGGATGATAGAATAGAATGTTGTTGGATATGAAATGAGTTATGTAAGGAATGTGAGTGATTGAGAAGGAATTTATCCCTCATTTAATATGAGTAAGATATCTATGGGCCCCTTGATGAGATAGACTGAAAGAAAATGCATGGCCATGCTGAAGTGTATTGATAAAGAGTTATCATTTTCAGTCTACTTAGAATCAGGTCATAATATTATTGAACTGTATAAGAATGACATAAATTATGCCTTATGTTCAATTAAGATATCATGTGATAAATGGACTACAATATAAGCTGTAAATTAAGATATGTCGGATTATTAGCTTTCACATAACTTTGGGTAGTCATAATGTTTTGCTAGAGGACAATTATGACTTGTAGGCATAAATAGGGATTTTAGTCACAAGATCACACACTTAGAATATGCCCAAAACGAATATGAGTTTTACCAAACCCAGTTAAAATATATATATATATGTAAATTTGTGTGTATATATATTTATTTATTTAAGGTAATGGTTATCTTAAATAAATAGAATATATATTTTTGATTTAGTATTTAAAATAAAAATCATAATTAAAGGTGGCATATACCAAAAGGGCATTTTGGTAAGTGAAACCCTAATTGAGAAGTCTATGAATATATCATGTTCTCTAGGGTTTCACATACGTCTATCACTCTAGCCACCTAAAATTCATTTTCTCTCCCTTTTAAGAAAGCGAAACGCAGAGTTTCTTTGTTCTTGTTTTTGTGAGAAAATCAAGAGGGTGCTAGCACACATAGATTTGTTTTGAATCAAGGGTTGTTCGTGTGGATACTAGTAGAGGACGCATCCTTTTGGAGACGTCTCAATCCTATCAAAGAAAAGAAAAAACTCGAGGTAAGGTGTCACCAGTGTGAACCTCCTCTCTTCCTTCCATCATTCTCGCCTCTACTTGCGATTAGGGTAAGATTTTGAAAACCCTAATTAAATCAATTAATCGAATTATATGGCTCCGGATTCAGGTTTGTGATAAAATTTTAATTTTCCACTGCTTTTAGTATCACGAAACCCAACAGTTCTAAAGCATAATTCTTTGGTTTCAAGATCATTGTCTTTGTCTAATTTTCATTGTATTGCATGTTCTATCAATAAAAGTCATAAATTACATTTCTCTAATAATTCTCTTTTTAATGCTCAACCTTTTGAACTTGTGTATACAGATGTCTGGGGGCCAACCCAAAGATCTATTAATGGCTATGAGTATTATATAATATTTATTGATTTTTTCACTAAATATGTTTGGATTTATCCTTTGAAGAAAAAATCAGATACTGTTAATATCTTTCTTCAGTTCAAAAAGTTAGTTGAGAATTATTTTCAAACCTTAATTTGCTTTGTTTTCTTTGATAATGGCAAAGAATATCAAAATCTTATTCCAACCTTTAATTCTTGTGGCATTTCTCATTGTACTACACCTCCACACACACCTGAGCATAATGGCACTACCGAAAGGCGTCACCGGCACATTGTCGAAACTGGACTTTCATTGCTTCATTTTGTATCTCTTCCATCTACCTACTAGTCTTATGCATTTCAGGCTGTTGTCTATCTCATTAATCGTCTTCCCACGCCAATTTTAAACTTCCAAACTCCATTTCAAATGCTCTTCCACACCTCTCCTAACTATGTCAAACTCAAATCCTTTGGATGTCTATGCTATCCTTGGCCGCGTCCATACACTAACTCTAAGCTTCAACCACGGTCATCCCCTTACATCTTTGTTGGTTATTCTACCTCCCAATCTGCATTTAAATGCCTTGATCCCACTTCAAAGCGTCTTTATTTGTCTCAGTATGTCATGTTTATTGAGGATATATTTCCTTTTCGATTACGTAATAAATCTCATAAGTTCTCTAACCTTGTTCAAGATGCTTGCTATGCAGGTCCATTACAAGAAGTCAAATGTTCTTCAGACTCCAACACCAGCTCCTCTTCAAGTTGTCCATTCCACATCACCTTTCCCACCATTATTCCCTCACCTCCAGTCACCATCTTACCACCTTCCTATAACACTACTGAATCAGTTTTGGACCCTATACCTACTACCTTGCCCCATCATACATCGGGTACACCTGCCCCTACACTACCTCTGTCCTCCTCCACTTCCTCTCCTCAATCTTCTCCACACATACCTCCTTTACCTTCTCCCGTTGTTGAACCATGGCCAGTTCGGATTCGGTCTTGAAATCCTAAATACTACAGTGAAAAATTAATTAATGTTACTACAAATCACCCCATGCCAGCCTCACTTGAACCTTCCACTGTCACTCAAGCAATGAAAGATCCCCTTTAATGCCCTTCTTCAAAATGGTACTTGGGATCTTATTCCAAAATCGCATCACACTCCTATCAGCTACAAATGGGTATTTCATCTTAAAAGGAAGCCTGATGGATTGATAGATAAGTATAAGGCTCGTCTTGTGGCGAAGGGATTTTTACAAGAGCTTGGTAAAGACTATTTTGATACATTGAGTCCTGTGACAAAGTTGGCCACTATCCGTATTATCCTCTATGTTTCTTTATCTCATAATTGGCCACTTCGCCAATATGATGTTAACAACGCATTCTTATATGGCACTTTACATAAAGAGGTCTACATGTTGCAGCCTCTTGGTTATCTTGATTCCCAATATCCTTATCACATATGTAAACTCAAAAAGGCATTGTATGGTCTCAAACAAGCTCCGCGTGCTTGGTACACTGAGATAAAAAATTTTTTGCTTGCTTTTGGTTTTCGAAAATCACTTGTTGATGCCTGCTTGTTCATTTATCATCAAAATGACTTAACAGTCTTTTTCATGGTTTATGTTAATGATATTGTTTTAACTCGAAACAATAATATCTTCTTGGATCAGTTTGTTCATACATTGGCAAAGCGTTTTTCTGTCAAGGACCTTGGTTCTTTGCATCACTTTTTGGGTGTTGAAGTCATCTCCACTTTAACAGGTCTATTTCTCTCCCAACACCGTCACATAGCTAATCTGCTTACTCAATTTAACATGGCTGGTGCCAAAGAAGTTGCTACTCCTCTCAATACATCTGAACTTTAACTCTTGTTGATGGTTTGCCACTTATTGATGCCACTCCTTATCGTCGTTTGGTTGGTTCTCTTTAGTACTTGGCCATCACTCGTCCAAATGTCTCTTTTGCCATCAACAAATTATCTCAATTTATGCATGCTCCAACCCAATTCCATTGGCAAGCTCTTAAATGAGTTCTCTGCTACTTGAAAGTTTCACTTCATCATGGGTTATTTCTCACTCGTGGTTCCTCTTTGCAACTGACTGCTTTTCTGACTCTAATTGGGGTGGTGTTCATGACAGAGGCTGCTCGACCACCGCATATGTGTTATATCTTGGTTCCAATGTCATTTCATGGCGATAAGCTTGTCAAAAATCTGTTCCTGTTCTTCTACTAAAGCTGAATACAAGGCCTTGGCAAATGCAGCAGTTGAAGTTATTTGGGTTCAGAATTTACTTCATGAGTTGGGTATTCAACTTCAACAGCCTCCTAGTTTGTTTTATGATAATACAAGTGCCATATATTCATTTGCCAATCCAGTGTATCATTTGTGAATGAAGCATTTGGCTCTTGATTATCACTTTGTTCGTGAAAGAGTATCTGCTGGTTCATTACGTGTGTTGCATATCAGCTTAAAAGATCAATTAACTGACATGCTTACAAAGCCTCTTGGTCGCAATCAATTTTTATTTCTTTAGTTCAAGATTGGAGTCTCCGATGGATCCTCCATCTTACGGGGGCGTGTAAAGGCTAAGCTCAAGACTCAGTCAGAAGATCGGCTCATAGAACATTCAAATAGTTAAAAAACTCTACATCTAATATTATATTGTTGTAACAGATCTGATACCGGCATGTTATAGTTTGATTTAGTTAACAAAATCTCATGCATAGTCTTGTATATATATCAGTTCAAAGTTCATCAATAAATATATAACACAATTTCTCTACAAAAGTTACCAACGATCATAAGAGTACCACATAAATTCTAAAGCATGCAAAGATCAAGTAAAAAAATATAATGTACCTAAAAAAATAATTGACATTTAATGAGTAGTTTATATATGAAAGTGAAGAAAATTTTAAAAGAATTATCAAATTCATAGCATATATAAACAAAGAGCATATGAGGTTAAGGCAAAATAAACAAAGGTAAGGAAAAAATTGCCTTTCTTTTTTGAAACTGATAAATATAAAAGTTGAAAGATTGAAGAAAAATTATATTTTGAAATAATTTCAAAGTTGAAAGGTTAAAAGAAATGAAGAAAATTAAATCTCAAAATGAGTTAAAAATTAAAAGGTAAGAAAAAAATTATTATTTCAATCTATATAAAATGTTGAAAATTTTATACTGCCACATGGGATGCTATTAGAGCAATATTTGTTAATATAATGTTAAAAACTTTTAAAAACTCAGCTTTATTATATTATATAAATATTGATGTATACTTACTTTTCAAGTGCATGGATTGAGTTATGATCTCCATCATCCATAAACTGAAAATAAGCCTGAGGCAAGAGTATAAAAAGCAACAGATTAAGAAGTGGATGAAATGAAGAATTAATACAAGTTTGGTGCTACTAGCGATGTAACCGAGTCAAGTCGATTCGTGAGCTATTCGGAATTGACTTGACTCAAAAAAAATTCAAAATCAATTTGATTATTGTTGAGTCGAATTTAAGTCCGAACTACTCGAGTACGTTATCAAGTTGAGCTTAAGCTATTAAATATGTAATTTGATAGACTCACGAGCTTAAGAGAATCTAATCGAACTTGTGTATATTTACTATTTTATTTTTTTATTTTAATATAATTATAAATATACTTTATTAAACCGAGTCGAATTTAAATATTTTAAAATATATATTTTTAAAAATTTAAAAATTTTATTTAATTAATCTAGTCAAGCCGAGTTGAAATCAAGTATATGAATTATTTAATCAAGCCGAATTCAAACTTAAAAAAAAAAAAGAGTTCAATCAAGTTCGAGCTTTGAGTTTAAAAATTGAATCGAACTTGAACTTGAACTTGAACATGTATCAACTCGACTCAATTCGATTATACCCTATTGCTGCATATAGGCTCAAAGTTTAGTAAATTGGCTAAATTATTCATTCAATTGAGAACTGCTTTATTAGGCATGAGGGCAAGTAGAAGTTGGTGTTGCCACTTGCCAATTGCCATGGCAGCCCCCCAGGCATCAGGGAATCTCACAAGAACGGGCAGGATGACATATATAATAAGTTTTTGTTGGTCCTAATGCAAACTGTTTGCGAAAGTCATTTGACTATCTCCAAATAGCACAATAGTATAAGAGAAAAGCATACCATTAGGGCTGAGTACGGGAGACAAAATTATACAAAAATTTTGAACTTAGTTGCACTAAAACTATACTAAATTGAATAATTTTAGTGTAAGATTGAATTAAATCGAATTAGATAAATATTTTAGCGTGGCTTTATTACTATTGTAGTCAAATTTTCTTGTGCACACATATCACTAGAATAAACTTAACCCAAATATGCCCCCGAAGCCTGGCCTAGTGGTCAGGCTGCTGGACGGTAAGGCTGTGGGTCTCCGGTTCGAGACACACGCCTCCCCCCACCCCCAAACTTCGGTAAAAAAAAAAAAAAACTTAACCCAAATATGCTGACAACATGCGGAATTGATGCGGAACTAAATTTTATGAAGTAGTTCACCTAAAATTTCCCAGAAGCAGATGACTCTTGTTGTTCATCAACATAAATGTGACGGTCATGGTCCTAAATAATGTAAAAGGGGCAAAAATGTCGTCTGACTCTCAAAAACACAGTCCTTAGTATCCACTAATTGACCAACAAAATCATCGCTCGAAAGTAACAAAAAAAAGACTACTTACCTACAGTGGCAACATTGAAAGGTGAACAAACAACAATTATACAAGATAACTGTAGTAATGATGCAAAATATATAGTTTGAGGGCCAAGGCTTAGATGAGTTGGACATAATTGGTACCTGATCAAAATTCAAGTACAAAGGTACATGTAGTGGTTTAGGATGTAACTTGTCTACTTCCCATGCTTCTCCTACAAGGTCCCACCACCCACGAAAAAAAGCAGCCTGCAATGAAGTTCATGAGAATGGTCACTATAAGATTTGCAGCTTGGAAATGTAAAACTCATCACTTCAATTTTTTGATGGGCCAATGAGGTACGGGAAACTTGACAAAATGCAATCTCCCCGCTCAGACCCTGTTGGAACTAGGAAGGAAGAATGGAAACAGCAACAGAAAATGATGAACTAAAATCTGAAGTAAACAGTTTTTTTTTCCTTCATTTTCTTACTTCCTTATACATATTTTGCTACAGAAGCCTCCTTTTAATAAGGAGAGGTCTTTACTTAAACAAAAACTACTGCCACTTAACACCATTGTTGTGGCCATACTTGTGTCCTTGAAATAAAGATCACCATTCTTTTTGCTAACTCTAATTACATTGCTGACACTCTAAAGTCTAAAAAAAAATCTCCGCAACTCCAACAGACGAATGACAAAAGTTATGGTTTCAATTCCCACTTTTATCAAAATGAAGTTTCCTTGAATGTAAATCGTAATTCTTAAATATATAAATGGTGTTATCTCCAACAAAGAAATTAATGGAAAATTGGAATTGGATTGTATGAAGATAGTGTTTACGCACCACACTGCAAAAAAATTAACCCTCAAAGCTTAAGATGCCATCTCAGAATCACAGTAACCTTATCAGCTTCAAATACAAAATAAAATAACATCCACAAAATTCTAACAGAGAAGTAAGTTACTTATTTTGAGCAGTTTGAAAATCAGGCGGCTGATTGGTTTCATAAACCCATCCTGGAGCAAATATAGCAGCTGATACACCGGTGTCCTTCACGACATTAAGTGCAACATTTGTCTGATGGCCAAACAATTGAATAAAAGGGTCATCCACTATAAAAATAAGAGAATAAGACAAATAATGATTGCAATGACGAAGATACTATATTAAAGATTCAGAACTAAATAAAACAGTTAAATTAGCTGAATCCATATTTGAAATATCTTTTGAAAGTTGAAACCAAACGAAATTAAAGCTTTTCCTTTTCATATTTGGTGCTACCAGTTTTCGGTAGTCTGATAGCCATGATTATTCCAGAATTTGAGCTGAATGATCATATAAAGAGAGCAAAACTCTTTATAGTTACGATTTATCTGTATATAAGATTTGAATTCAAAATGTTGCTTAAGGGAAACCAAACTTGTCAGCACCACAGGCATAGATAAACATATCGAAACTTTAAAACAGGCATACTACGATACCATATTAACGATTGGCAAAAACTTGACGAGATATAATACTTACTTTCCACTTTCCACCACCATAAGTACCATGTCTTCCAAATATATCTATTCCCATGTAAACATCAAATCTCCTATCACCAGCAATATCTGCTGATCTTTTTGGGTAGTCATTCTGCAGGGTGAACAACATGAGATTTGGAATGCAAGAAGAATGGAACAATGGGAAAAACTTTCTTATGGGTGAAAAAATATAAAATAAAAATAAAAAGAAGGCAATACCCTCCAGCCATAATTTTTATATATGCCATCACATATATCAAAAAAGCATTTATTGAATGAATTCAGTCGATCTTGAGACACGCCAAATCCCTGCTCTGTAACCGCATCGTACCTGCTTAGCAGCAATGATTAGTTAACAGAAGTTTAAGATAATCAGTTCTGATATAAGAATAAGTACCCATTAACACTCACTATATAACCAGAGAACCCTTTACTAAGGAATTCATTTCCTCTGTTAGATGACTGACAAAAACTTTCAGGGTATTAACCAGAAGTATGAATCGAATCTCCACATTAATCTGCAACAGGTAATAGTTATTACCTCTGTGAATTACAGTAAATGGTAATACCAAAAACCATAAATTAGAAGGGAAAAGTTAATATGCTGACTGCTAATTATAAATCTTCAGGTGCATAAGCACACTTTTTAAGGCAACTATGCCAGCTAACATAACAAATAGTAAAATATTTAACATCTGTATCAAATTTAAAAGCAGCCATATAAAAAGAATGTTGTTTTTTTATTTTATTTTGGTCTAAACCATAGCTATCCAAGTCTATTGAATTCTGATTAATTCAGTTAAACAGGGATAAGATTACAGGGATGGCAAAAGTCTCTTGAAGCTAATTTAACATAACTAGATACATAATGGCTTGAACTAATTTAAGGAAGGGCGGATTTATCTTGAAATGCATGATAGCCAGACTTATGTCAGTATACTAAATGCAGAATTCATTACATTTTACATTGAAAAGGCCGTGTATCAGGTTTTTGGCTTTAATGGAAACTCCTGTAATCACCTAAACATTTGACATTTAATATAAATACTGCATTCTAATATCCCCACATCATGAATTTGTGGGTTATTTATTAATGTTCATGTAAACCAAAAACAAAATGTTCAAAACAAAAGGTAGCTTTCAACAATTTACCAGCCATCCATCAAAGCCAAAATCTTTTGCGAGCTCTGCCAATAGTTTAGCATACTTTCGAGCATTTTTTTTTGCTCGAAAGCAACTCTTCACAAGTGGGCTTCCCGCAAAAATTCCCTTCCGTGATAAAAGTCCCCAACACCTGCAAAGAGAAATTAAAAAATGTCAAAAGACAAAACAACATTGCGTTGTATCCTGGACAGAATTCATCCTGTTTGTTTTGTGCTGGTGTATCCTTCTTCAAGACAAGATACAGTCTATCTATTCCATTACCTTAACGCCATGTCCGTGTCCTTGATTGACCCAACGAACGGGAGGCACTGTGACCAAATTATGAGAAAAATAAACAAACACATCGATCACTTGCCAATGCCAGAACGCGTACGCATTAGCATCATTTCCACCTTGCACAAAACGATCATTTAAATAGCCATTTTGCATGTCATGACAAACCAAAATCCTGCGCTGGTTCGGCAGATCGATGGCTGATATCGGGAGAGGAACCGTGGATCTGATGAATTCGTAGT
>CATIWM010448705.1:0-19422 GCA_949671775.1 Mallotus repandus
AATGCATCATCCACTTGTAGGTTGCTCCACCATCATCTATTTAATTCAACATTTTACATAAAAATCATTATTTTTAAAGGAAAGCCAAGCACATTACTAAAAAAATATAAACATAAAAATAATTAAATTATAATAACAATAAACACCATAAACAAAAAGAACATGCATTAAACCAACCTAAAAAAATACTACACCTAACATATAATCACTAAGTGCCTTAATAGGCAAAGTCCAAGTACCCAGTCCGCTTCAACATGGTATCAAAGTCTAAGTGCCTTAATAAGCAAAGTCCAAGTACCCAGTCCGCTTTAACATGGTATCAAAGTCTAAGTGCCTTAATAGGCAAAGTCCAAGTACCTAGTCCGCTTTAAATTTTCAACATTATTAGAGCCCAAGTGCCTTAATAAGCCAAAAGATCCTAGTTCAAGAGCCTTAGCCTGAGACCGAGTTCGGTCCAAGATTAAGAATTAGTAATAGTGCCTATCAAGCCCAGTCCACTTTAAATTTACAACATTATCAGAGCCTAAGTGCCTTAATAAGCCAAAATACTCTAGTTCAAGAGCTTAGCCTGAGACCGAGTCCAATCTAATATCAAGAATTAGTAATCAGATCGAGTTCGGTCCAAACCAAGTGCCTTAATATGACTTAGTCAGGTCCAAAATCAGGAATTAGTAATGAGACCGAGTTCGGTCCAAACCAAATGCCTTAATAGGCCAAAAGATCCTACTTGAGGAGCCTTAGCCTGAGATCGAGTCCAATCCAAGATCAAGAATTAGTAATGAGACCAAGTTCAGTCCAAAATTATGGGCATAAATATTAGCCCAATCCGCTTTAGATTTTCAACATGGTATCAAAGCCCAACTGCCTTAATAAGCCAAAAGATCCTAGTTCAAGAGCTTTAACCTAAGATTGAGTCTGGTCCAAGATTAAGAATGAGATTGAGTTTGGTTTAAAATTGTGGGCAGAAATATTAGGCAAATACAACTACGTGTCTAAGACCAAAAGACTAGTTCCATTTGAAGACCAATTGTATTTAATGGGGAGTGTTGAAGTTGTATTTAAGGGAGAGTGTTGAAGCATTTGGGAGAGAGTCCCACATCGGAAAGAAAAGAGAAAAAATGAATCTTATAATTCAAAAGATCCTAGTTCAAGAGCCTTAGTCTGAGACTGAGATCAAGAATAAGTCGATTATTTAAGAACCTTAGCCTGAGATCGAGTCCAGTTCAAGATCAAGAATGAGTCGGTCCAAAATTATGGGCAGAAATATTAGGCAAATACAACTAGGCTTCTATGAATAGAAGACTAGTTGTATTTGAGGGGGATTATTCAAGCATTTAGGAGAGAGTCTTACATCGAAAAGAAAAGAGAAAAGAATGAGCCTTATAATTTAAGAGGTTTGGAGACACCTACCCGAATACAACTAGGCTTACTAGAGTCCAAGTAGTTGGAGACACCTACCTAAATACAACTATGCTTAGTAGAGTCCAAGACCAGTCCAAAATCAGTTGGAGACACCTACCCAAATACAAGTGGGCTTAGTAGAGTCCAAGACCAATCCAAGATCAATCCAAGATCAGTTGGAGACACCTACATAAATACAATGGACTTAGTAAAGTCCAAGTAGTTAGAGACACCTACATAATTTAAGAGTTGGAGACACCGTTCCAAATACACAGAGTCCAAAACCAGTCCAAGATCAAAAGACTAGTTGTAATTCAAGAGTTGGAGACACCTACCCAAATATAAAGAGTTTGAGACTAGTCCAATATCAGAAGACTAGTTGTATTTAAGAGTTAGTTGAAAAGAAAAGGGAAATAGTAGAGTTTGAGCCTTATAATTCAAGAGACAAATACAATTGGGCTTTGGGATTAGTAGAGTCCAAGACTATAAGACCAATTATACTTGATGGTAAGAGTTAAAACATACAAAGAGTTCAAGATCAGTCCAAGATCATAAGACTAGTTGTATTTAAGAGTTGGTCAGAAGCCACATTGAAAAGAAAAGAGAAATAGTAGAGTCTGAGCCTTATAATTCAAAAGACCAAGCCTGGCTTTAGGCATAGGCCACTAAGGCCTATGCCTAGGCCCCTCTAAATATAGGACCCCAAATATGGATCCCTATATATGTATGGTAAAAAAAATATTTTAAATAATTTTTTATTCTATTGTATTTTTTTTTTAGAAATAGTCACTCTATTCTATTTATAAAACAAAATTTATTTTTTGAAATAATTACTATTAAATATATAAAATAAATTTTATTCAATGGTATTAAAAGTAAATATAAGAAAATTATAGTTTTAATTTATTCATCTATTTTTTATGTTGTATTTTGTTATTTTTCAACTAAATCGTTTGCTAAACAATTTTATTTTTATTTTTAGATTCAAAAGATTTTTAAAAATGTATTATGTGCTAATCACAACCGAAATTAGGGGGGAAAGGGATAAAGAGAGGCTACTACCTCCTTTTAACCAATCACATTTTATTATAATCTTTTAAAATTTATAAATTCACACTCTCTCACCAAAATTTAATTGATTGTCCCATACTTCCAATATAATAAATTAAATATACGTATAATTCTTTAGTTGAAAATTTTAAAATTTTACCTTTTTAAGTTAGGATCCAATATTGATGCTAATATCAAATTGTTTTTTAATTTATTTAATTTTAATAGTAGAATTTAGTTAATTTCTAAAAAATAATAGTTAATTGATGATTTTAAGTCTAAAAAATTAAAAAATAATTTTATCTAGGGTCACAAATACCCTTAAGCCAGTTTACAAGAGACAAATACAATTGAACTTTGCGCTTAGTAGAGTCCAAGACTAGAAGACCAGTTGTATTTGAGAGAATCCGACATTGAAAAAAGAGAGAAAACAATTGTACTTTAGGGTGTGTGTTGAAATATTTGAGAGAGAGTCCGACATCAAAAAAAAAAAAAAAAAAGAAGAAAATAAACCTTATAACTCAAGAGTTTGAGGCACCTAGGCAAATACAACTAGGTTTAGTAGGAAAAAAAAATCTCTCCAGCTCAAAAAAAAAAATTAGCAATATGGTTGCTTTTTTCTTAAACTAAAAAAAAAAATCATTTTTACTTCTTTTTTTTCTTCCAAAAGGCTAAAATGATTACATTTTTTGATTTAAATTTTCAAAAATTTTAATTTCTAAAAATAATTATTTTTATTTTTTTATATTTGATCACGAACAATAACGATTAATTGTTACACTCCCACATTGAAAAAAAAAGAAAAGAGAATAAATTTTATAATTCAAGAGTTGGAGGCACTTAGACAAATACAAATAGGGCTTAGTAGGAAAAAAAAAACTCTCCAACGTAATCTCTCTAGCCACAAAAAAAAAAAAAGCAATATGGTCGGTTTTTTCTTATACTAAAAAAAATAATCATTTTCACTTCTTGTTTTTTCTTCCAAAAGGCTAAAATGATTGCATTTTTCGATTTAAAATTTCAAAAATTTTAATTTTTAAAAATAATTTTTTTTATTTGATCTCGGACAATAACGATTAATTGTTACACTCTTTTTATTGTTAGCTAGTTGTTACACTTTATAATTTAATATTATCTACATATATGTATGCAAGCGATGAGTATTAAAAGTAAATATTCTATATCATTATCGTTCGGGATAGATTTTTAAAATCTTAGAGTTTCAGCCTAAACTGTTTAATCTAGGCTCCAATGATTAAATTCTAAACACAATAAATTATATAGATTTGTTATCAGATTTTTTCTTTTTCTTTTTAATTATTTATTCAATTACTGAAGAAAAGAGGATGTAGATTTTTTATATGAAGAAATCTTTCCTCTTATTCTTCCTTGCACAATAGAACATGATTTTTTTTATTCACAACAAACAATAAACTTACCGCTATTTCGTCCCGCACAAAATACCAAAATGTATGAAGCAAGTAAAGACATTGTTCGTGTTAGTTTACATATTGTTTTATGATTCATTTTAGCATGCATTCATCAATTCATCTTAGGTTGCATTTTAGTTTAGTTTATTCATTAGAATATATACTTTTATTTGTTTCTTTATTTTCTAAAGAAAAGAGAATTTGGAGGTGTTTGGTGATCAAATGGAGCAGAAAAGGGAAAAGAAACAGAGCAAGGGACAGAGCAAAGCCTTTTGTAGTAAATGCGGCATGAAGTGTGATCATGAGATGTTCGAAGCAAGCAAGCAAAGTGATGTCATGGTTCTATTGTGATGACGGTGCATGAATGATCGCGAGATCCTGGTAGCCTAGTCTTCTGTAGCGAGTGTGGTGGAACAAGTCTTATTCTAGTTGAGGAACATGCTGAGGTGTAATTTTTAATGAGCAAATCTAAGGGAATATGAGAGGACGTTCTAGAAGAGACTATATAAGGACAAGAACCAGAATTTTCAAGGGGGATTGATTGATTTGGAAAAGACCCATAACAACCAAGAGAGAGAAAAGAGGGAAGGAAGAAAAAGAAGAAGCTTAGAGAAAGAGGCACCATTGAAGATCTAAAAGCTTATCGATAACCATTTCTATTCCTTTATCTTTTGTGGATATTATTTTTATTTTCTCTTGGGTTGTTCTTGGATTGAATATTGAACATGATAGCCATGTGTGGCTAAGTTAATTTGTGTTGTTGGAATTTTGGAAACCCATTTGATTCAAGTTCATTAAATAGATTTTACTATTGTTTATGATGCATATTGTGTTTGTTGAGCATATTGAATGTAGTGTTGTGGCCAAATGCAGCTTTAGTTTAGATTTATGCACCACAAATGCATGTTGGATTAATTAATGACTTGAAAAAGCTTGATTCAATCCAATTCTCTATAAGTTTACTTAATGCCTTATATGTTTGATGTTATCTTATTTTTAAGGTGATGATGAGAATTAAGCTATAACTTTGTGATTCAAGTGATGCATGCTTATAGAGCTTAGCCTTACTTGAGAAAGAGTGTTAAATGACTAATGAAAACTTGAGATATGCAATAGATATATTTCTTGACTTGATGATAATGAGGTGTACAATTTCCCAACAACATGGTTTCCATATTGATTCATTTCTTTATTAATTAGTTAGTGATAGTTGATTTGCTTTTCATTATTTGTTAGTTATTTTAGTTATTAATTACTTTAAATTCAATTAGGAAGCTTTAAACAAACTTGACTAAAACTAATAGGTAGATAGTACTAATTCTTATGGGAACGACACTTTTCTCATCACTTTATTGCTTGTCGACTCGTATACTTGCGGCATTCTACTTTACATTTGAGCAGCAACAATAAGTTTTTGGTGCTATTGCCGGGGATTGAGATAACTAACATCATAATTAGTGAAAGTTACTTTGGATTAGATCAAGTTTTTCATTACTCTATTTTTTACATATATTACTGTGTTTTTAGGTCCTCTTTGTTGTTTATGCACAACACTAGACGCACTCGAACAGAACCATTGATTTTCATCCTAGATTTGTTAAGATTTGAGAAGGAAAATTACAAGAGATTGAAAAGTGCAACTAGAGAAATGGCAGAGCAATAAGGATCAATTGAAAGAACTCTTCTCAAATTTGTTATGCCTGGTCTAAAGGGTGCTTAACAAAGTATAACAAGACCAAATATTCAGGCCAATAATTTTGAGATTAAACTAGTGCTTCTACAAATGATTCAGTCAACCATTCAGTTTCATGGACTTGCCTCTGAAGATCCACATGCACATATCACGAATTTCTTAAAAGTTTTTGACACTTTCAAATACAACGATGTGTCCGACGATGCCATTCGCTTAAGACTCTTCCCATTTACACTCAAGGATAGAGTAAAGGCATGACTTAATTCTCAGCCACCCACATCAATCACAACTTGGGATCTTCTTGCAAAGGAATTTTTGGCAAAATATTTTCCACCTTCCAAGATAGCCAAGATCATCAAGGATATAACAAAATTTCAGCAATTTGACACCAAATCCTTGTGTGACACTTGGGAAAGGTTCAAAGAGCTGTAGAGAAGTTGTCCCCACCATGATCTTTTTAAGGATGTTCTCATTTGTACCTTCTACAATAGAGTGATGAGGTTTATAAGAGACATAATTGATGCAGTTGCTGGAGGTTCTCTTATGCATAAAAAAGTAGATAGATATTTTGAGTTATTGGAAGAAATGGCCAACAATAATTGCTTGTGGCCATCTGAGAGATAATTGCCTTCTAAGCAAGGTGGAAGGATAAGAGTAGATATCGTGACTTCTTTACAAGTATAAATTATTGCATTATCAAAGCAAATTAGCGACTTAACCTCAAAAGTAATGTTGCTACACATACTTCTAGCTTACCTTGTAAGTATTGCCATATGCTTGGTCATTTTAGCTTTTAATGTGGATTTTGAAGTTGTAACGTGTATAAGGATAGTGTAGTTGAGAACTGTAGTTTCATTGGAGGGCAATTTCAGCCAAGGTAATCCAACAACCCTTACTTAAATACCTACAATCTAAGATGGAGACATCATCCTAACTTCTTATAGAGTAACAATCAAAACTCATTGGGGTATTCCAATCCATTCCCTAAGCCACCACCACCCAGATTTCAAGCACAACAGAGGGGTGATAGATTGACAGCCATGGAAACCAGGCTTGATAAATTCTTTGATGTTATAACCACCAAGATGACTAGCCAATAGGAAAACTAAAAGTGAATAGAGGCCAAGTTTAACCAAATTGCCAAGAATCACGTTTCCTCAATTTATAACAATAAAGTTCAACTTGAACAGCTAGCCAATATGGTTGTCATAAGAAACCAAAGGCATTTACCTAGCAACACAGAGGTTAACCCTAAATAATAAGTGAAAACTTATATTAAGGAATGGTAAAAAGCTTCAAGATCCTAAAACAGTCACATTGGGGAATCAAGATAACAAAGAGAATCAAGATATAAAAGGTGAAGAAACCAAAGAGAGTGTTGAAGAAAAGCAAGTTGAGAAAAAAGTAGAGAAGCCTTTTATTATTGATACTTCTAAATATGCTCTGAGATTACCTTTTCCTTTGAGACAAAGAAAGATGAATGAGGATGAAAAGAGGTTTGCAAAGTTTTTGGAAGCTTTCAAGAAATTTGAGTTGAAGTTACCTTTATTATAAGCATTGAATGAGATGCCAAAGTATGCAAAATTCCTCAAGGATGTCATTACCAATAAGAGGAAATAGAACAACAACGAAATGGTGCCTTTAACGAAAACTTGCAGTTTCCTCATCTCAATCAAAATTCTAATAAAGCTTAAGGATTCAAGGAGTTTTACAATTCCTTGCATAGTTGGTTCTCAAGATTTTCCTAAATGTTTATGTGATTTATGAGGTAGCATTAACCTCATGCCTCTTGCACTTTTTAGGGAACTAAAACTTGGAGATTCTATTGACACAAATATGACTGTTCAGTTAGTGGATCACTCTATCAAAAGGCCATTTAGAGTATTTGAAGATGTACTTGTCAGGGTTGACAAATTTGTGTTCCGAGTGGATTTTGTGATTTTGGATTTTGAGGAAGAAAAGAATTATCCTCTAATATTAGGGAGACCATTCCTTAACACAGGGAAAGCATTGATTAATATGAATGAGGGCACGATCACTTTACTCGTAGAAGAAGAAAAGATGGAATTTGTGATGAACAAACTTATAAAAGATGTAAGGGTTGAAGAGCAATATGTAGAGGTAGAAGCCATAGGGAGAAAAAGGGTGATTGAGACAAAGAAAATTCTAACAAAGAAGTAAGGTATGGTAAACTAGGGATCTCTAAGTCCTCAAGTTCAAAATAAAACCAAGAAAGCCAAGCCAAGAGTGAGTTTAAAGAAGAAAGCTATGCAAGTGTTTAAGGTGATATATGCCCCTAAGGAATATGCTCATTCATCAGGGATTAGAGTTGTGCCTTAAACAAATGCCCCCACACTTATGCTGAGGAAGAAGAGAATTAAGACTCATTTGATGCAAAGGATGGGGATGGTCACCCTCCATACTCTTTTAAGTCACTAAATTATGGGCATGGTTAAGTTAAGGACCTAAAATTAGCATATTTTTACTTTATTTTGTTTGCTAATTTTCATTTTAAAAGTATGTCTATATAATGTCCTTATGTTAGGTAAGGTTATTTGCATATATGCGTTAGTAGTAATGTTTGATTAATATTATTTTTCTAGGTACTATCATGATCGCATAGAGAACCACAATCACCATCTCTTCGATTCTTTTAAGAGTTGTACTAATCTCACGATCACTATAACTCCACGATCGTGTTCTTTAAAAAGCTTAGTTTTTTATCATAATTGCTACACTCTAGCGATTGTGGGATTTTAAATCATGTCAGCCCATTTTTTGTGTGGAGATCATAGCCTTATACCGATCACTACCGATTCTCCTCAAATACTTTAGTTCTTCTATGTGGCAATCACGTTCATAGCTGTGATCGCGCTCCATCCTTGCGTTGTACCTTAAAACAGCCGCCACCCACTTTCCCTCTTTCCTTTCATTTTAAAACCCACGATCTCCACCACTTGCATGATCATTCTCCATCTGTAAACCCTAATTATCCATTCAAATCAAACCCAAATCTTCCGTCACCTTACTCATCTCATCTTGTAATTACCATAAATTCTTTCAATTTCATTCAAAATTCTCTTAAGGCACTTCAATCACTTCTTCAAGAAGAAAGTGAAGACCACAGAGGTCAGAATTCCTCACCTAGACGATAGTGATGCCCTTACCAAAGAATATGGTGGAACCCCATTTCCAATTCTCTCTTGCGAAGAAGGAGAAATGTATATGAAACTCATTCATAGGACTTTTACAATTCCTAAAGGGTTAGACATGGAGACTCTAGAGGACATTAAGCTCAATGATAGGGTCCTTGAGCTTTATGATAGGCTAGGATGGAAGAAATTTATGGGGTTAAATCATGTTGTTTATAGAGATTTAACCTTAGAGTTTTACATAACCCTAAAGCTCTCTTATCAAACCCACAAGAAATTTAAATGTTGATTAAATGGGAAGCCTATCACCATTGATTATGAAACCATGTTTTAAGTGTTTGGATTTTGGAAAGGAGGAGTTTGTGAGCCATGACTAGATATAAGCCTCAAGAATTTTGGTAAGAAATTTCTTCCTGGGAGGAGGTTTGGGATCCTCGTGGTGTTCTTAATGGTTTGGTGGTTGATCATAGTTACATTATCATGCATAAATTTATGTGCCATTCCATTTTTGGGAAGATTAAAAGTAACAAAATCTCTAACCAAGAGTTATTGATGTTTTGGTGCATGCACACAAACATAAGAATTTCCACTACTTACTTTGTTCTGCAAACTTTATGGCATGTTGCAAGAGCTCAGAAAGCATCAATTTCAATGGGGAACATTGCAACAGGTTTGGCTATACACTTTTATGTTTTTTACCTAATCACTACTAAGATGCCCTCCATTTCACAGGAAAAGATAAATTGGCTCTTGCTGACTAGAGCTAAGGTACTTTCATATGCACAGGCACTTAGGGACCTAACTACTAAGAAATGTTATCATTTGAGGCAATCTGCCCCAAAGAGAAAAAATGTACCTAAACCAAATGAGAGTGGAGAAGAAGAGGATAATGAAGAGAAAGAACAAGAGGCAGTTCCACAAATAGCTCAGTCACTAAATGAAGGATGGAGCCAAGTTCTTGAGCAAGTGAACCTTTTAAGTGAAACAATGGATTCTAGATTCTAAAGCCTTAAAAAATTAGTGGAGGATAAGTACCATGTTGTGAATGACTGACTCCTTGACATTAAGACAGAATTACCGTACCATCATTTTAAGCTTCAAGAGTATTTTAAGGCTACGGGATACTCCAACCTTCCTTCTCTATCTCCACAAAGGCATCCACCTTCACCTCTGGACTCCCCGCCACATAGGGAGTAAACTTCTTTTCTATTACTTTCATTTTCTTTTTAGTTTTAGATTAGTTTAGTCCTTAATTTCCATACATTTCATGTTTATATTACTGGTTTGTGAATTTTTTTTTAGTATGTTTGTGCATAATATGTTTATAAATTTTGCATTTAGGTACCCTACCACACATTGAGGGCAATATGTCATTTAAGTATGGGGAGGGAAACAATTTGCATTATAGTATATCATGTGTATATTTTGAGTATATAACATGCATTGCATTTTAGTTATCTCTCATGCATTTACGTAATTTAGCCCAATTAAAAATGCTTGACTTTTGAAATTTTTACGCGGTTATCATTGTCTTGAACTTTGGGTAAGTTTGTGGTGTTGTTAAGTTGATATTGCTTAATCTTCTTTCAATGGTTAGTTTGAGTTTCCTTTTTAAGCCTTGTTAACATTTTAAGTTGAGAATTTTGAGCTTTTAATCAATCTAATGTGTGTTGTTGCTCATTTATCATGATTGTAAATTGATGTTTTAGGATTGAGTATAGTGAATGAATTAAACTTCTTCCTAAGGTTGCTTTTAGTTGTATGTGAAAGGAATTATTGAAATGCTCTCTCCCAACTCTTAAAAAAAAGAATAAAATGTGCTAGGAACTAGAATTCCTTCTACTCTAATGCTCTTGTAAAAGAGTACGAGTATTCAAAGAACTCTCTTGACCGTGTTCACGTTGAGTAGTTTGGGAAAAATGAGGAACTACTAAGAGTGGGAAGAAAAGCACAAAATTAAAAGAAATAAGAGGGAGGGAATCAATTTAAAAGCAATTTTTGCATGCCAAATTGAGAGGTACGTTGGTTAGAGGTCTTTTTTATTCATTTGTATTTTTCTTGAGATTTTGATTCATGATTGTGTGATTCAAATAGTTAACAAGCTCTTCACTTGGTAAATTACATTTCTAGGCCTTTAAATAAGGGTACTAGGTCTATTTGTTAAAAAAGTTCATATTCAATCTATTTGATCCAAAAATATAAGTTGAAGGAGTTAGTTGACCATTTTTCATTATTAATCTAGTGAAAAAAATTAATAAAATTTTTTTAATATTTTTTATTAGCATCATATAATTTCCTTTTACTTAAAATGCATGATATTATTTTTCTTAACCTTACAAAAACAAAATTAAATATGACATACATTAATATCTGAATTATGAAGTTCAAATAAGAAAATGTCTGTGAGTGTTTGGCCTGTTGGTCAACCTTTTTGCGGCAGGCATGACCGGTCTTGGATTTTAAACTCCGCACCTTAGTCATTGTTCCCCTCTCCGTTGAACGTAAGGAAAGAAAAAAGTTAAAACAAGAAAACAAAAGAGCATTTGCTAGATTTCTTTGTGTATTCCAGCTCTAGCTTTATAAATTTCTGAATAGCGACAAGTAAATAATATGGATTGCTGCGTAGACTAAAGCGCCTCGATCTGCCCTTCCAAACAATTTCTCTACTATGTAAGAATTGAAATGAATGAAAAACAAATAGGATGTATAACACAGGTCCATCTTCTGATCCAGCTCCTCAAGTGTTAAAATCTTTGTAATTAAGTTAATAGGCTTTAATATTGCCCTCTCAGTTTTATAATTTTGGCTTCCCAATTAATTAGATTAGTTTAGTCCGGAGATGAGGATTAACAGTGGAGCAGTAATTGAGTAGATAAAGAGAAATGAAGAAGTCTTAGTTGATATTAAGGAATTAGCAACGTCCATGAGAATTCTTTCATCCTCTATATGATGATTGTTGCATTCACAGAGTACCTAAAAGGCTACACCAATTAAACGAGAAAGCCTATACACCTCGCGCAGTCTCCATTAGACCACTTCATCATGGGAAAGAGGAATTGAAAGCAATGGAAGAGCATAAAAGAAGGTATTTGCATGATTTTCTTGAATGGACCAAGGTAAGTGTAGAGGATTATATTGATCTTATTAAAGAATATGAGATCAGATTGCACAATTACTACTCAGAAATAATTATTTTCAACGGTAATGACTTCGTGAAAATGATATTATTAGATGTTGTTTTCATCATTATGGTTTTATTAAAGCAAAGTCTGAAAGAATTATTGGAACTAAGATAAAGATGCTTTAAGAACTCTTGAAGCACAGCAGAAACTCTGCTGCTGCTACTGCTTAAAAACACACTTTAAATGAGAAGTCTTCTGCTACTGCTACATTTCTTCATTGAAAATACATATATATAGCATTACAAAGAACTAACTTTTCTTATAGTCGCCTAACAGCCACCTATACAAAAGATTTGGTTTGCTTTTTCAGGACATATTCTTAAAATTGAGGATTCTAATTTGACTAACATTAAATTCCTTTTCTTCTTTCCAGCAAAAGGACCATGTACTTCAACACTCCTCTTTGGGTCTTTGGCTGGAATTTTATACTTGCTTATCATTTTGGAGCATTCTTTTCTTGAGGCTGCTTCAAAATAATCTTTTCTTTTTCTTGTTTTTCAAATGCATGAGTCTTCTTGTTGAAATAAAACTCCTTCTTAATGATCAGTCTTCATTATCTTTCAAAAATCTACATTTTTCTTGTTTTGGTTTTCTTGGAGAAACTACCTCTATTGCTTCATTTCTTTATGAAGAAGACTCTTCTCCATCTTTTTTTCCTTTTGGAGAAAACTGTTCTCCATCAAGTCTAATTTTTTTCTTTTCTTTTTTGTAGTTTAAAGACTTGCTTAGGTCTGAAACTCTAGTAGTTTAAGGACACACTTAGGTCCAAACTTGGTTCTAAAATTCTGAATGCAGTTTAAGGACATGCTGGTCCTTCAAATTTTTGTCAGTTTAAGGACATGGCTGTGTTAGGTTTTGTGATACTAAACGCAACATAAATTTAACATTTTTTTCATAAACCCTAACCAAGATCCATGTAATTCGATTAACTGATTTAATTTAGGGTTTTTAAAACCTCACCATAAATGCAAGTAAAGGCTAGATTGCTAAAAGCTCGAGGTAAGGTGTCATTGGTATGAACCTCCTCTCTCCCTTCTAGCAATCTAGCCTCTACTTATGTTTATGGTAAATTAGTTAATCGAATTACATGGATTTTGGTTAGGGTTTGTGATAAAAAAAATTTAAATTTCTGCTACGTTTAGTATCACGAAACCCAACAGTGGTATCAGAGCCATTTGTAATTCGATTAATTTAATTCTATATATATGTGATATATGTTTGGGTGTTTGATCCATTTTTGAAAAGGGGTTTTCAAAAATTTATCAAAAGGTTTTCGTTTTGTGACATTGTTATAATCTATATGAAAATAGAATTAAAAACATTAATTTAATTAATATTAATAAACGTTTAATTTAATTAAACTGTAATCAAAATTTTGATTTTCTAATGTATGTATATTGTTTTTATGAAAAATAGCATATCTATTCTATTTTATTAATAAAACAATAGTTCTGTTTTCAAAATTGATCACTTATATTTTCTTCTGTTTAAATGTTAAAATAGAAATATTATGATTAATATAGATTTTTGTCAAGGGCAGTCTGTTTAAATGTTGAACATATTAATAATCTGTTATGAACATATTAGCTAAAGCTGTAATATGATTACAGTAAATTAGGGTTTTTTAATGTGGCGGTTGTTTAATAAATTTTTTTTTTTTTGATATGTTTTGAATAGATTAATTGGATTGCACTTTGATTATAGAAATCATCATCGTTTTAGGGATTTTGGCAACAACTCATTCAAAGAGTTAAGGTAAATTGTTTACCTTCGGGACCGCTGCCTGGGGCGCTGCCCCCGAACCCCACTAGGGGCGCTGCCCCTTGACCCCAAATGGGTTTGTCACATTATTCATTTTTGAATATAATAATTAAAGGGATAAGGTTCATTTATGCCCCTAATGTTTTCTATGAAGCCCAGATAAGCCCCCCTATTTTTTTGGCTCAAATAACTTAGGGTTTCATTAAAACCACATTTTTTGGCCCCTTTTGACATACGGAGGTTATCTCCATTAATATTTTGATGACATGGCAATTGAAAATTGGGAAATAAACTTTACCAAATGTTGGTGTTCACCTAATTTTATCCTCAACTAAATTTTCCCTTATTTTTTTTCCTATTCTTCCATCTTCTCCCTTGTTTTTTTCCTATTGTTCCCTCTTCTGCATCGAAAACCACTAGTGTCTTCACGCCAAAATTGATTCAGTGCTTTTATTCCCTTATTTTAGGAAAACAATGGCGTCATCATCCTCGTCAACTAGTAGATCGAGGCACAGTAATGTGGATGTTAACTATGAGGAACCTTCATAGTTCTGTCGATATGGAGTGAGAGTGCCTAGATGGACATCATGGACTGAAGAAAATCCAGGGCGAAGGTTTTATGCATGCCTTAATTATAAGGTTTGATGTGTTTCTTAAATGTGTTCATTTTAATCTTCATTAATATGTTGTATTGTTGCTCAAAGGTGTTGTGTTTTAGGTTAATAATTGTGGATTCTTCCAATGGAACAGTGGCCCTATGAACGAGAGATGCAAGGAAGTTATAAAGCAACTGAAGATGGAGAACAGAATACTGTACGCTGAAAATAAGAAATTGAAGAAGTCAATTGTATATAGCGATGTTGACGGTGAAATTGAAGAACTATGGGTGGAGTTTAAGAGATTGAAGAAAGATAGAATTAAAGAAAGTGAAAGATATAAAAAGAAGATGTGTACTACATACTGTGTAGCTATGCTATCATGGGGTCTGTTTTTCCTGTGTATTTTTGTAGTTTAATTTTTTGTGCGAAAATGTATTTTGGGGAGAATTGTGGTGTAATGAAATCTTTGTCTTATGTTAATGATTTCTATCAATGAAAACTTTATCTTATGTTAGTTTGATGAGTGTATTTATTTGCCTTGATAATACAAGGATTCAAAAACAGCACAGAGCACCATTAACCATTTACCTTATATGACAATAACACAAACATAGGCAATAAATAATTGAAACAAAAAGAAGTAGCATATAGATAGATATAACATATATATTTGACAAAAAGCTTGAAGGTTCAACAATCTGTTATAGGCATATTATAGCAGTAGCTATCACAACAAAAAATTTTACCCAATAGGTTCATGCCAAGCACTAAGACCTATTCACCTTGTCCTATCTATAAATTGTTTCTGAGACAATTTTCAAGATAATATTTACTAAATAGAATTCAAAAAAGCTTGGCCTTTAAACTATGAAGTTTTTGTTCTTTTTTGCTATCTCCCAATCCTCTTTTGAACCTCTAATTAAAGTTGACTTTGTATGATTGCCGGACCTCCTTGCCATCTCAAACCTAGAGGTTGATAAGGAAGATTAGTTGCTAATCTTGTCTGTAAGCCATCTCCTTGAAATAGAATTTTCCTTGAAGCTGTCACTTCATATTGAAATTTTTTCCTCATCAACTCCCTTTCATTTGGTATTGGAAACCTAACTTGTGGATCAGCATTATAGGTGGTCTCACTGATGTTCACACTTGGGTCAGTAACTGTCTCTGAAGCTTGACCAGGCTGGTAACAAGATAACACTTAAATAAATTAAAATAATTTTCATTAATTATAAACATTAAAAGGACTACCAAATCATTTCAAAATTATGATAACCAAACTAATTAACATTGCCAAAACTTACATTGTATGTTTGACGACCTGTACTGGTTTCTATGTAAATACCATAACCAATGTTCTATTCTCTTGTCATTCGAATAGTTGATGCTCCTAAATTTGATGTTGTCTCTTCAGGACCACATCGTTTACCCTTATCCCTTAAACCATCACTTTGAGCTCTATCAGCCCGAGTAGGATCACCTTCCGCAACCATTGAAGCCCTTTCAGGTGGCCTTGAAGCCCTTTCAGGTGCCTTAAAGCCCTTTCATGTGGCCTTGAATCCCTTTCAGGTGGCTGTGTACCAATAGCAACAGGTATTTCACCTCTTGAATCAAGTGTTGAACCAGATGCCTAACAAAACAAGAATGCACCTCAGACATAAATTTTTTTGCACAATATAGACACACAATATGGTAAGGATTAATTTCAAACCTGATTGCCCTTTTTGTGACAACTCTTTCTGTTATGGATATGTTTGTGACAGACACCACAAGATTGTATCATTCCTTTCTTTGTTAGCTTCCCATCTGAACCACTAGTGGGTCTAGGTTCATGAGAACCCTCACTCTGATTTTTCTTGGTCTGCCATCTAACTAAGGGAATTAGTGGAGGTTCAATAGGTTCATATTGAGAGAATTTCTAAAATTTGGACCCTGGAACAGGTAGTAGAGGCTGCTCGTATGTTGCCAAATACTTAGACTTGTGATACTAATTAGAGATCACAGTCAATGGGTCTATCTTGTTGTGGTACAAAGCACATATGGCATGGGAACATGGAATTCCAGTTAGTTCCCATGCCCTACAGTGCACAATTATTTGTCTAATATAACAGTATGCTTATCCATGCCTTCTCCAATTTCATAGCCAGCAGCACCATTAAATACCACTTTGTAACCCATGCAACTATCTTTCCAATCCTAGTAAAGATTCATACATGCTGGACTAAAATTATTGAACCTTTTGTCCATTGCTTTTTTATTCTCTTTAATTCTATTCATGGCCTGAAGTCGAATGTCTTCAAGCATGATGATGATAGGTTTCTCTCTAGTTGCAAGTATCCATGCATTGAAGGACTCGACAACATATGATTTGGACCTTGATGAGAAGTATGCTCGACACCAATTGTGAGGTGGATAATAAAAAAGACCCTCAGCTACTTTTTATGACAATTCCCCTAACTTTAACAAATTATCTTTGAATTCCTCCTCATATGTGCTCGAAGCACATATGAAAAATTTCTTTTTTAGTTCACTTCCACTCCATTTCTTGCTCTAGTTAGTGTAGATGTGCTGAGCACACCACTTGTGCTCAGCCTCAGGTAAGAGATTCATAACTGCATCAATTAGGCCTTGTGAATTGAAAATAAAAAGATAAAGTATTATCATAAGCACAAGGCAAATCAAATGTGTCATTGTAATACATTAAAAATATAATTTATGATTGGAAGACACACCTTTTGCATATCAGATATAATGGTAAGATGAGAGCCAACCATCAAGGCCTATAAGTGGCCTACAACCTGCCTTCCACCCAGATTTAATTGCTTCAAAACAGATGAACATTCTGTGAAATACCCTTCTACCCTCTTTCAATGATTCTTTACAAAGCTCAATCTCTGCTTTGGTGCCAGGATTACTGCTTTTCAGAGCTACTGCATAAGCTTCTAGTTGCTGAAATTGCATCCTATAAGAGCCATTGAGTTCTTCTATTACCATCCTTTTAGCTCTCTTGCACTTCTGAAAACTAACATTAATTTTCAAAATCTCTTCAGCCTCTACCTGCATATCCTTCACCTTAAAACTTGGATTGTGATAAATTTTTGACTTGAAATGAGAAGAAATAAACTTCGCACTTGCTGATGGAAGTGAGTAGTGTCGAAAACAGCGATGTTCAACCTTCAAAGTCTTAATGGCCAACCCAGGATCCTTGCCATCCTTTGACACTCTGAGCATAAATGGATAGCCAGCCTCATTTTTACACTTTGCCATAATTTGATGTGGTTCATTTGGATTGAGTTTTAATTTATACCCAAACAATACAACATACTTGGTAATTACATCTCTAGCTTCTTGAGCTATTGCAAATGCCAAGCTTGAAGTGCCCTTGACCATCTGCCCCATCATACCTTACCCTCTCATTTAGTGGTGTTGTGTCATCATTTTCAACATTTGTCTCATCAGATGAACCTTTATCTAGTTACCATCATGTTCTGATTCATATTCACTCTCACTTATGTAACCATCAGGCCCCATATAGTTGGAAGCAGCTGGTTCTTTTGCATGCTGATCAGTTGCATGAGGTTCAGTCTGATTGGGTTCA
This sequence comes from Mallotus repandus, assembly GCA_949671775.1. Classification (NCBI taxonomy): domain Eukaryota; kingdom Viridiplantae; phylum Streptophyta; class Magnoliopsida; order Malpighiales; family Euphorbiaceae; genus Mallotus; species Mallotus repandus. The sequence continues at coordinate 17,864 of CATIWM010448705.1, forward strand.
GTTGTAGGTGCAGGCTCCTTAGGTATAGATGTAGTCTCATTAAATGTTGCTGGTTCAATTGCTTCAGGGGTGCCAGGTGCAGAGGCTTGACCACTCGCAGTATTAACAAATAAAAATTGGGTGCCACAATCACCCAGTGGTTCATTTGCATCAGGACCAAAGGTATTAGAATCATATTGGGTGCCAAATTCCTTAGGTTCAGTTTGCAAGAATTCAAGCTCTAACACTTTTGGTGTAAACAATGGTATATCAATCTCATGGTCAGCATAAGAATTTACTTCGGAAACCCATGAATACTTGTTTATATAATCCAATACCTTCCTAATTGTTCTGTCATTATGTATTAAGAATAACCCATTTTCAAGTTCTTCTCCAGTCTTAAGAACAAAAATTTTCTGTATTGATGGAAACCCATATGTTTTTTGGTATCTATATAGCAGGTCATTGTAACAAAGATAATCCCCATCAAAATTATATAAAACGTCTATATCCCCATTTAGATATTCAAGCTTTCCCTCAACCCACTCCTAACTTCCACCAAAATGGAAAACAATATTAACAAGCGTTGTCATTACACTGACATAAAATGAAATTAATAAAATTAATAAATCTTAACTTTGATAACAACAACACACTGAGAACAAAATTAATCCAACAATGACAATGGTAAGTAACAATGGATGAAATTTCACTTACCTCAAGCTTTGTATCCTCTGTCAAATAGAAGTTCACCCTTTTTATCCTTCAGAAACAAAGCAATGACATGTTTTTTTCTTGTTTTGTATAGTAAATCTCACAAATGTGGGGGTTAAAAATAGAGAAGAAGGCAAAATTGGGGAGTTTTTTTTCCTTCTCTGTCTTTATGAACGATGGTACATGGTGGCAGTTGGAATTTAATGCAGCAATGCCAATTCTTTAGCTTTCCTGAACGGTCTTCATGCATGGCATCAGTTGCAGCCTTTTTAGCTTGCATGGTCTCCACGTCAGCAATAAGGTAAACAAAATTCTCATTTAAAATATTCTCTCCATTTAAGAGGGGCTAAAAAACGTGGTTTTAATGAAACCCTAAGTTATTTGAGCCGGGGGGGGGGGGGTGCTTATCTGGGCTTCGTAGAAAACATTAGGGGCATAAATGAACCTTATCCCATAATTAAATTGGTATGTAAATTGAATTATTATGCAATATGTGTTATTGTTAAATGCATGGTGCATAGCATGGTCCTTAGACCAATGTGATTGGATTTAATTATTTTATGGGTTGTAATTTTAAATATGGCCTGCGAGTCATTTTATTTGTTGTAATTATTTTATTTTATTATTATTAGATAGTAATATAATAGTTTTAATTACAACAAGTTATGTAATGTAAATCAAGACCCAATGTGTAAGTACAAGTTGGAGGCCCATGATGGAGATCCAAAGGAGGGAGCCCAAGAAGGAGGTCCATGGTAGAAGATGAAGATCCACATTGAAGGCTCAAGCTTGTATATGTAATATTACCTAGGCTTGACCTTTGATCTTCATATTGGCTTATGAAGATCAACTTAGATATGGGCCAT
>CATIWM010448755.1:0-33343 GCA_949671775.1 Mallotus repandus
ATACATTCAAATTGATATGTATTTAGTTATTTTAGATTAAATTATTATTTTATAATATTTAAAATATTAAAATATTTAATTTAATCAAATTGCATTTTATTATTTAAATTGACTTGCATATTAAATAAATTTTATAATCAAATTATACATAAAATAATTAATAATATATACATTTCCATTGAAATCAAATCTTAATTTTTTTTTATTGATGAATTTATAGTAATTAATTAATATTTTTATTTTTTATTAATAAATTAATTTTAAATTAATCAAAAATATAAAATTAATTAAATAATAAAAAATTAAAAATATTAATTAAAAATTAAAATTATATATCATCAATTTTTTTATGTATAATTTAATTATAAAATTTACTTAATATTTAAATCAATTTAAATAATAAAATACAATTTGATTTAATTAATTTTATATCACTTTGAATGTATCAATTAAATGTTCATTACATAAAAATAAGGAATAAAATTTATATTTTATTTAATTAGAAAAATAAAATTTGAACTTTCATTACTTAAATATTTGCTTTACTTGTATCAATTAAAAATATAAATTAAATAAAAAATAAAAATTATGTATCAATTTGTCAAAATCAATAGGTCGTGCTTAAATTGCAAAAAATGTCAAAGGTCGTATATTTTTTGCAAATAGTCAAAACGGTACATTTGGACTTGCCACTTATGTGGATTTACTCAGATTTTTCTGGTGTCTACGTCAGCAAAGTTTCACCAGATTTTCAACCGGTGTATTGAATTGCAAAAAATTAAAAGTTGGTGAATGACATTTCCAAAAAAAAATATATATCGAAATTGTAAAAATCGCTAAAAGTCATGAATTTTTTTATAATTTACCCTAATTTAATTGAGCATGAATACTTTGGAAATTTAATTGATAAAAATTTCGTCTTATAATATAATAAAACACAATTCATAAAAACTCTAAAAAATGAAAACGAATGATCAACTTTTTTTCTTGAGCATGCATGCTTTGGAAATTTTTGGAAAAATAAGCTTGCAAACTCTTTTAATAAAAATCTATGTCAATGTTTAGGAAATAAGAATGACCAGAAACAAATATGTGCGTTTTATTAAAATAATTTTTAATATTAAAAATGCACCCCAAACAAAACAAAGATTGCCGGTGAAAATCTCATGAAGCTAAATTATAGAGTATATTCATCAATTTGTTCCATTTCAGCAGCTAAATAGCTTAAAGAACAACTTTTAGGATGTAGGGTGGTGTCTAATTTAACATAATTTTATCCATATCTAACTATATATCTATAGATATATGTAATAAATCTCGACCTTAAATTTTTTAATATTATATTGAAAAATATTATTATCATAGTATTTCACCTGACATCATAGAATTTTTTTTTTTAAACATGATCTCAACTTTCAAATTATTTCAAAATTTATTTTTTTCAATTTTAACTTTCAAAATTTAATTTTCCTTCCTTAACCTTGTAACCTTTCATATTCTTTTTTTTTTTTTTAGAGAACCTTTCATATTCATTAGTTTCAAAAAAAGAAGGCAACTTTTTCTTTATTTCTACTTATAATTTTCTTTGAGGAGTGAGAAAAATTGAACTTTTAACCTATATACACGCCCTAAAAAATTGAACTTAATAATAATAATAATAATAATAATTATTATTATTATTATTATTATTATTATTATTGTTGTTGTTGTTATATATGCATGAGTGTTGTATGCTTGGCTTTTATGTATGAATTTGCATGAGTGTTGTGTGTGTGGCTTAGTTTTTTTTTGGCAAAAATCATTTTTAAGCCCTTGAATTATAGCATTTTTTTTATTGATCTCCTATTATTTTATTGCATTGCATTGAGCCCCTATACTATTATTTATGTATACATTGAGCCCCCATATTATTATTTATGTATACATTGAGCCCCTAAAATTTTTGCACATTTCTATAGAATTTGTCAAATTGGGGCTCAATAGCTACATAAATAATAGCATAGGGGTTCAATGTAATGCAATAAAACGATAGGGGCTCAATAGAAAAAATTGCTATAGTTCAGGGGCTTAAAAATAGATTTTGCTTTTTTTAATTTTAAAATTTAATTTTTTTGTTTTTATTATTAAATTAAAATTAACATAATCATTATAATATATTAAATTAAAATAATCATGATAATATTAAAATTAAAAAAATAATAATACTATTATAATTATGATATTATTTTTAATATTATTATAATTAATTAATCATAGTCAGTATAATATTAAAATTAAAAATTAAAATAAAAAAAAACACTAGGCCGCAACACACACAAAAACAAATTGATGCATGCAACACACAAAAGAAAAAAAAATGATGCATGGCCAATTTAGATGGCCAAACAAAAGAAAAAAAACAATGAAAAAAATTATTCCTTTGCAGTGGCGAAATGGACACAGAAATTGTAAAAAAAAAAAAGAGTTAAAGTTGTTTCGCCATTTTGACTGGCGAAATGACCAGTCCTCCCCACCACCTTAGTAAAAAAATTATAAACTGATAATTTTTTTAAAAAACACCATAAAAAGAGAAATACTCCTAAGACCATAAAAAAAAAAAGGAAAATCTTTCAATTTTTGTCATAAAATGATAAGACTCTAAAAGCCCTACAATTATATACAGGATAATGATAGATGTAGCTACCATCGACATGAACAGTACCATCGATAGTAGCTACAATTACTTCCTTGCCCCTTATAATTTTGTTGAATTTTAATATTTTTTTGAAAATTCAATTTAAAAAAAATTGCAATTTAAAATCTAATTGCATACGGGTGAATGTACAAATATTTAAACATCCAAAGCCTGTAATTTTTTTAATAATCAAATGAGAAAAAAAAGAATAAACGAGCGTTTTAGTAATTTGTCATGGGCTAGTGACACACTGTAGCACTCCTACCTGTGACATAAATCTTAATATATATATATATATATATATATATATATATAGACACACACATACACACATGGATTCACTTCACAAGATCACCATGTGAATATGTCATGCCTTGGTATTAAATATTGGCCTATGATATACATTGCAGGGTCTGCATAGCCCAACAAAAATTTGAAAGAAGCAAATGTATGAAACTATAAATCTTTAAACAAATACACCTTTACCATAGGGAAATAATTAAATCTTTGCACAATTATCTTCCATTTATGAAAGAAACTTAATTATAAATTTGATTGAGTGAGTTTAATTACTTCTCTTCTTGACGGATTTAAATTTGATTTTTGAAATTAGCATCTAGAAAAAATATATCAATGTGAAAAATATATTTAAGATGGATTGAGAAAAAAATAATCAAGAGAGTAGAGAGGTTTCCGCTATGTCCAAGTTCTCTTCTCCCTAGGGGGGAGACTGCCCTATCCCCAACCTATTTCCAATAATTTACCTCAGATGAGACATGTTTTTTCTTACAAAGATTCAGTGTTGGGAAAGAACAGTGACAATAATGATGATCAATTGAATGATATCAAAATTCAGGCAACTGATATCATCATTGGGAGCAACATTTCAAACCCTACTATTGAATTATCCAATAGACTTAAGGAAGAGATTATGAAGACATGGGAGAACTCAGTTATTGTTAAGCTTTTCAGTAGACCAATTGATTACAAAGTTCTTTGTGATAAAATTAAGTCCCTTTGGCATCCGAGAGGACCTTTCAGGGTTATTGACATGGATAGCGGGTTCTACCCGTTTAAACTCTCATGCAAGGAGGATGCAGAGAGGGCTTTAACTGTGGGATCGTGGGCTATCCTTGGTCATTATCTGACAAGTCAGCGTTGGACACAATTGTTCAGAGCTTTGAACACCAAAATCTCTTTAATTACTATATAGGTGAGTTTCTTTGGGCTACCTATGCAATATTATCACGAAGCTATTCTAAGAGGTATTAGTGATGTGGTAGGGAAAACTTTTAGAGTCTATTTGAATACTTAACTTGCTACTATAGGGAAATTTGATAAAGTAGCAGTTGAGATTGACCTAGAGAAACCTCTGGTGTCCAGTTTCACGTTCGATGGTGAAGTTCAAAGAGTAGAATATGGGGGGTTACCTCAGATTTGGTTTCATTATGGAAGAGTGGGTTATAGCATTCTCTTCTGTCCCAGCAAGCGTGATGAACCTGTTACCATAGATAGTGTGAATGTGGAGAAGGAGCACCTTTCAGAAGCCTATTAAGTGTAATTTTACTTATTCTAGAGTTGAATTGTAATGAATTTTGAATAAATAGTTAGTAATAATTGGGAAGAATTTAGGTTTATTTAGGCATTTGTTTAAGTTGGACCTTCATTCTAGTTCCCTATTATTTTTTGTTTATTTAAGAGTTTTAAATTGATATTATTAAGGATATCATCTTTTTGTAGGAAAGATTGAAAAGGAAGCCTAAATAGTCAAGGAATGTGTGACATGTCCACACATGGGTGTACTTGTGAGCATGGCCTGACACACGGCCATGCTGGAAGCCGTGTCGCCTTCGGGTCTCTAAAGATTATGACACATGGGAAGGATACGGGCATGCTCCAAGCAGTGATTGCTTCTATCAAACTTGCAGAAAATGTGAAAGTTTAGCATGGGATCACACATGATCATGTGCTAAGCCCTGCCATAAAGTGAAGGATGTGACACGGTCATGCTTAAGCCATGTCGAGCAGAAGAAAGTTTCCTCTTTGAGGAAACTCAGGAATTCAAGTCAAATTAGGTTTCCATTGAATTTTCAATATAAAAGGGGGATCAAAAAGGTGTTTTTATTCATTCATTCTCTATTCAGAATCATATTTTAAAGACACAAACAATTAATAAATGGAGATCGAAGAAGGCTTTGTGCAAGATTTAAGAGATTCAACTATTATTTCTTCCTTATCTGTAATTATTTTCATGATGATTATGTTTATTGCCACAACCATGTGTGGCTAAACTCTTTTTAGGGTTCGGATTTGCATAGCTAGTCTATTACTTGTTTGGATTCTTATTTTCGTTCAATGAATTAGTAGTCCATCAATTTGATGTGTTATGCTTAATGTCTTGTATTCAATTAAAGGCCTAATTGTTTGCATGTTTGTGGATAGATTAGAGACAATGAAAGTTGCATGATTTATCAGCTCATAGACTTGTAAAATGTAGGAACCTCGATCACTAAAGTAGACGAATCCTGCGGGGAGTAATAATTCGCTAAAGAACTTAATGAACCCTAGTTAATTAACGTGACCATGAAAATATGTTGTAATTAACTTTGGTATTCTTAGATGATTTTGAAAGAGACTCTAGGTAATTCGAGTGATTTACCTTTGACTGAATTAATGAATTGAACACTGAAAAGATCCTGTAATTTAAGTAATAGCTAATAAGGCAAATCCAGGCTCTAGTTTTTAATTACTGAATTTCAAATAGAATCATTTTAACTTTTAGATTCTTTTTCTTGTTAATTGATTTAATATTTCATTACAATTATTCGATTTTGTTAGATTATGGAAATATAATTTAGGCTGGTACTTGGTATCAATCTCCTCATGGGAACGATACTCATACTTACTTTTACTACTTGTTGCGAATTATGCACTTACGGAATTTGCCTAACAAGTTTTTGGCACCGTTGCCAGAGAGATCGACAGTACTAATATTAGCGCACTTTTTATTTTTTTTAGACTAATATTTTTATTTTATTTTATTATTTTTTCTTTTCAGGTACTTGACTCTTGTTTATGCAAACAAGATCAAAACGTCTTGAACTACAGAAAATAAATCCAGAAATTGAAAAGACTTGCAAACAGAACCACAAAGAGAAAAGAGAAAGAGATAGAAGGATGGCTGAACTAGCAGCACAAGCAAGAGCTTTAAAAGAATATGGGGTTCCAAGTCTCACAGGAAGCCAAAACTGTATTGTGAAGCCAACCATTGAAGCTAACACCTTTGAGATCAAACCTCCATACATCTAAATGGTTTCACAATATCAGTTTGGTGGACTACTGTCGGAAGATCCTAATCTTCATTTAGCTTCTTTCCTTGACATTTGTGAAACTTTCAATATTAATGGAGTAAGCACAGATGCTATTTGCCTCAAGCTATTTCCCTTCTCACTGAGAGACAAGGCGAAATTGTGGTTGGGATCATCGGCACCAAATTCCATCACCTCATGGAATACACTTTCTAAGGTTTTTTTCACCAAGTATTATCCGCCTGGAAAGACTACCAAATATTGCCAATACCTTGCTAGATTTAAGCAGCAGCCCGGGGAATATCTCTATGATGCTTGGAAGAGATTTAAAGACTTGCAAAGACATTGCCCACACTATAGCATTCCAAATTGGCTTCTCATATAGAATTTTTACCAAGGATTGTTTGAGTCCTTGCATGTCATGACCCAAACCCAAAGGGCACGTGACTAGCACTAGGGAATAGGAAAGCGTGAAGCTTCCGAAACCTGTAGTAAGCCTTAAGAAAATTTTCACATCAAAATTAAATAACTTTTATTTATTAAAGAAAATTCGGTAGAGCTTCCTTTATACCGAGATAAAACTAAAACCTATAGAAAGAGATAACACTTCTAAAATATTTCACAATTAACACTCTTCATAATAAAATCATAACTCAAATAAAATACATATATCTCCAGCATAATAAAATCCATAATACAAGTTATATAAAATAGTCTACTAATGCGGTGTTCTAGAATTCAATTACACAATACATATATCAAATAAACCTATGTAAAATAGATGGAGAAGGAGAAACCCAATGCAGATGATAGCTAGAATCATTTTGACTGTGAGGTCCTGAAAAAATAAAATTGAGGGGAATCAGACCTCACTGAGTGAGTCAATTTTATAAAATGCATATTGGTTTTAAAATAATTATTTAAAACCTTTAAAAAATAAATAAATAAGCATTCAAATTCCTTTACTTTATTAAAAATTATATTTATATAAATTCCTTTCCAAAGTTCACAAATCACTTTAATATGAAATTCTCTTACGAAATCATATAAATTAAAACCTTTTGCAGCAAACATGGTAGAAGCTTAAACCTCCATTCTACTAGCCTTTAGCTCTCTTTAATGCAAGTAGTTGTCGTCCTGAGAGATCAATCTTAATTGAGTTATAGCCACAGTCCAATCACTTAATCCATTTTTTATGTCCCGAGAGAATAAGCTCAACCGAGTTACATCTTAATTTCTGGCCCGAGAGCACAAGCTCCACCGACCTCAATTCATATATTGCCTGAGAGTACAAGCTCTACTGAGCCACAACCATAACACTGCCTGAGAGAACATGCTCAACCGAGCCAATCCACATTTCTTTTTTCAAACTCAAGATCTTACTAGTGCGCACGTGGTCCTGATGGCACCCACCAGGTAGCACATTCTGCCATTTTTCTCCAAATCATGTTTATATCATAAAAAATTAAAATAAAATAAAATAGAATAAAATAATTTCAACTAAAGCATTTTTTCCAAATATTATTCATGATAGTAAAATAAATAATCATGCATGTGGTAAGCTTTATAATCATAATTAAATATATATTCAACTTAATATTATATTAACCACATGAAAATTCTAGTTTAAATATTCTCAACAAATATTTCATAAAATTAACTCATAGGTGGAGCGTGCTAGCCGACACGTCCTTGGCTACCTAAGCGCTGTACCTCTTGCTCTTGAACTCTCTAAATAAATAATATTTATTTAATAATTAGTTTTAAATAAATTCTTAAAAATCTTTAAAATATTATGAAAATCAAGAAATGATCAAAATAACCTTAAAAACACTAAAATAATTAATTTTGTGGCTCAAAGAATATTTCTAATGAATTAAACTAATTTATATGGAAATAAATAATTTCCTCTTTAACCATTCCTGAATTTTTATCTCATAATCCGTAAGGAATTAGACCTAAGTCCAGTTACAGAAATTGATCAACACAATTTATACTATTTTTTAAAAATAAACTCAAAATTTTCCTAGTAAGTCATTATTCATCACCGAAATGCGGGTGGGACCCACCAGATTCTCGCCAGAAAACACATCACCTGATGAAACCAAATATACCAAAATGTTCATCACAATTTATAGAACACATCTACAGCGTCAAACACACCAAAACATTCACGGAATTAAAATATCAAAAAATTAAAGAGAATTTACCAAAAAAATCATAAAAAATTCAAACGATTGAGATTGGATGCGTGGTTGGTGCCTATGGACTCCTGGAGATGAGAGGAACACAATAGTAGCAATCTTCATGGCTGAAAGTCACCAAAATAGAGCCAAATGGTGAAAATGGCTAAAATTTTAGGGGCTAAACTGCACTTTTTCACATCATTTCTTCTCAAATCGAGACCATCAACATGTAGGGAACGTCGAGAAGTATATACGGTCAAATTTTTTTGTCGATCAGAGGTCGTTTTGGTGGTTAACAGAGAAGAAGAACAGTTTTGGTACTAAAATGTAATTTTCCCCTCACAGCCACACTCAACCCACTGTTCTCCCATTCTTCCCCACTATAGAGACCTCTTTCCTTCTTTTAATACACCCACACGTCTACTTTTGGTCCCACTTGACTTTTATGCTTTTTCCTTTATATATAATAATAATAATAATAATAACAACAACACTAATAAAGCAACAACAACAACAATAATAATAAGAACAAGATAATAATAATACTAATAATAACAAGGATAACATTAATAATAATAATAATATCAAAGATAATAATGATAATGATAATGATAAGAATAATGATAATGATAATGATAATGATGATGATGATGATGATGATGATGATAATAATAATAATAACTAAAAATTCAGATTATTACATTGCAGATTACCATTGATGCCACTGCACAAGGCTCATTCATGAGCAAAACACCAGATGATACATATGCACTTTTAGAGAAGATGGCATCCAATAATTAGCAGTGGCATGGGGAGGAAAATCAACCTAGGAAAGCAGCAGGAGTGTACAAGGTTGATAGTTTAAGCATGGTAAACGCCAAATTGGATTCACTCACAAAGAAGCTAGAAAAGTTGAATTTTGTAGGATTTCCATCACAAGTGCTTTTATGCGAAATATGTATCAAGGCTATTCCATTAAGCAATTAAATGCTTTAAATGATTTTAATGGCAGACCTAAAGGGAATCCATACTCCAACACATACAACCTTGGATGGAGGTGACAAAAGTATAAGCCAATGAATGATTGATTTTATTAACTTGCAGTTGTTACAAATATAGATATAAGAATATACAATGGTGAATATATGGTTATAGGCACACACATGCTACTGTAAAGTTATATACATGATCATGTGGTTATGGGTACACACATACTGATGTAAGGATATACACATAGTGGGTGACATGTACTGATGGGTAATGTATCTTATCAAGATGGATGGGCAGCACATGTGTGTTATCAAGATGGGTAGCACATATATGGGCATCATTATCCTATTACCTTACCTCAAGTTGTATGGGGAATGAAGACACAAACAACTTGTTCTTTAGGATACAGAATTGACATTTTGGCAATAACTTTATGTGGATGTCTACAATCTGATCTTGTGAGCTAATATACTAAACTTGCATGGCATTTGAAGTGACCTTATCCCTCATAAAGTTAAAGTCAATTTCTAGGTGCTTTGATCAGGAATTGAAGATTGGTGTGGAAGTAAGATACATGGCACTTAGGCTGTTACACCATAATGTCAGCTTGGAGAAGGGAATGTCCAACTCATGTAAGAGAGAATATAGCCAATGTAATCCATTGGTCGTGTGTGCTATGGCTTGATATTCAATATTAGTTGAGGAGCGAGCAACTATCCTTTGTTTTCTTATGCCCCATGTGATGAGATTATTGTCAACATAAATGGAGAAGCCAGTTGTTGATTTTAAGTCATCAAGATCACCACCCCAGTCAACATCATTATAAGTCGAGACTTAAAAATGCGAGATGGTGCCATGTAAGTAACACAATATGCATTTTACAGCTACCCAGTGGCCTATTGCTGGAGCGTGCATATATTGAGAAACTTTATTGACAGAAAAAGATAAGTTAGGACATGTCACACAAGCATACTGAAGTTCACCAATAATGCTTATATAAAAGGAAGGATCATGATATATGGTTCCTTTTGCAATAAATTTTTAATTTGGCGAAGTGGGAGTGGATACTGGATTAGCTTCGGTCATGTTAGTCTTAGCTAACAATTCTTGAATATATTTTTTTTGATGTGACAATATTCCCTTATCAACTTTGGAAACCTCTATTCCCAAGAAGTAATAAACATCTCCAAGATCTTTGATAGCAAATTGAGTTTGAAAAGAAGTGATCACATCAATTATGAGAGTAGAGTTATTACTTGTTAGGAGAATGTCATCGGTATCGATAAGGCAATAAAGATGATCAATGCCATGAATATAGTAGTATAAAGAGCCATCGGTTTTAAAGTTTGTAAAACCCAATGAGAGCAAACATTCTATAAGACACTTGAACCATTTTCTTGGTGCTTGCTTAAGGCCATAAATGGACTTTTTAAGCTTACACACATGATTAGTAAAAAGTGGATAAACATACCCTTAAGGTTACGACATAAACACCTCTTCATCTAATGCACCATGTAAAAACGTATAAGATACATCTAGTTATTTCACACTACATTGAAAAGATAATGCCATGGACAAGATGAGGCATATTGAAGCATGTTTTACCACTGGGCTGAATGTCTTAGTGAAGTCTATACCAGGACATTGATGGTATCCCTTGGCCACTAGTCTGGATTTGTAGCGATCAATGGTGCCATCCAAGTTTCTTTTAATACAAAAAACCCACTTTGAGCTAATCAAATTTTGACAGTTACATGGCAATATAAGTTCCCATGTATCATTCTTTAACATAGCTTCATATTCAACTTGCATTGCTTTTCTCTATTGTGGACAACGAACAACTTTGGAATAGCAAGATGGTTCAATTCTGGATTAATGGTAGAGATAAATGTTTTTAGTTTGGTTGAACCTATCTATAATCTTGTGACCATGGTATAGGTTCGGTGTTCCTATTTTGTTGTTGGTTGATATTGGCATTAAATCAATAAGGAGAGGTAAAGCAAGTACATCAGTTGGAGATCGATTAGTAGAAATGGAAGATGTCATTTGTTGGGATTAGTACAGGGTTCAAGATGAGATGAGGGTGGTTGGGATAAGGATGGATTAGATAGAGGTGTAATTAGAATAGAATGAGTAGTGGATGAGGGTAAGGAATTTGTAGGGGAAGAGTTTGATGGGGATGGAATTTGTTGAGGTAGAAAAATAAGGGATGGAGTAGAATCTTTGTTACCTTGTGCCACCACCGAATCAGTTTTGAATGGGAATTCCTGGTCATAAAAAATTACATGACATGATCTAATAAATTTAGAAGATGACAAATCAAAACAGATATAGCCTTTGTGAAGTTTACTGTACCCATAACACACTTTTTTTTTATAAAGGAGAGAATTTATTTTCACTACATGGTTGAAGCCAAGGATAGCAAGGATAACTAAAAGTATACATGTCCATGTAATTAGGGTCTTTATGAAACAAAATTGTGTATCAATTAGAATTATTTAAAGTTTGTGTGGTAGTCTATTAATGATGTGAACAACAGTGGCAAATGCATAATTCCAATATTTGGTAGGTACATGAGAGTAATGCATTAATGATAAGGCTATTTCAACAAAATGTTTATGTTTTCTTTCAGCACACCCATTTTGTTCAGGGGTCTTAGGACATGAACTACATTGTGTGATTCCATTTTTAAGTAAATATGGTGTGAGAGCTTGAAACTCACCACCTCATTCAACTTCAAAGGATTTGATAGAGCAATCAAAAAAAAAATTCAACAAGATGATGAAATTTAATGAAAGTATTAAGAACATCATATTTAAATTTCAAAAAATAAATCCAAGTGTATTTGTTGTAATGATTACAAAATAGTATATAGTAACGACTACCATCTATTGTGGAAATAGGAGAGGGACCCTAGAGGTCAGAACAAATTAATTCTAGGGGTTGTTTTTGCCTTAAAACTAGATAAATTAAATGGTAGACAATGGCTTTTGCTAATATTACATGCATGACAAGCTAAATCACTTTTATTTGAATGAAAAGGTAAATGAAATTGATGTATAACTTTATGAACTGTGGCATTATTAGTATGATCAAGAATATTATGCCACTGATAAAAAATAAAAGCAACAAAAGTTGTAAGACTCAAACAACTGAGAGTTGTCTTGAATTGGATGGAATACAATCCATGTTCATTCGGCTTGAATGGAGTATCTTCTTCATGGGGATATCCTTAACAAGAAAATGGTCAGGAAAAAATTCAACAGAGACCTAATTAGCGTTAGTAAGAGAATGAACTGATAATAAATTGCAACATAAGTCAGGTACTCTAAGAATTATATTTAAAATAAAATAATTATGAGAAGTCAAAAAAATAGTAGACCCAGTATGAGTAATGGGAAGAGAGGTACCATTGTTAATTTTGACATTATAATGACCAAAGTAATCGGAATGTAGAGATAGGTTATCAAAACTAGATGTAAGATGGTGGGTGGCACCAGTAGCAAGTACCCATTGATGATTGTTAGATGAAGAAGAAGTAGCTAGGTTGGAGACAGGCTTATTTTGGAAGAACGTAGAAAAAGTAGTCTGTTGCATTGCTTTTGTGCGCTGTGTTAGGCACTGATTGGCAAAGTGACCAAAACCATAGCAATTATGACTCTAAACATATCCTTCATGGTTCTGAAATTGAATAGGAGGTGGACAACCTCTGTTGGGCCAACTACGACCACCATGTCCATGACTGAATCTCTTACCATGAGTTCGAACACTATAAGATTGACGACCACCATGTGATGAAGGGGTGGCAATATGCGTAGAAGGGACCATATCAGGTTTATTGTTAGAGAAGAGGTCTTCTTCTTCGCAAAAAAAGAGACCATATAGTTCATCATAGGACACGTCTTCTGCTCGTTGTTGCAAAGAGCAAATGAATAGTCGATATGAGTGAGGAAGACCATTAAGTAGAACTTGAACAAAATCAGCATAAAAAATTGAATTATTGAGCGCTACAAGATGATCAAACATTGATTTAGGTTATTAAGCATATTGAGCTATACTCTCAGCCGAATCTTTTATAAGTCTTAAAAACCAAGACTTTATTGTTCTTGATTGAGCCTTGGACTTAACAGCATAAGAGCTTGCTAATTTTTCCCAAGCAGCATGAGCATTCATTATGCCAATAACCTGAGGGATGAATGCTTCAGAGATGGATCCAATGATCCAACTTAAAACCAACTGATCTTGTCTAAACCACTGCAAATATGCTGGATTAGGTTATCCATTTGTAGTTGTTGTAGACGATGCAACTGTTGGTCCATCAATGTGATTTGTAAGAGCATAGTTGTTTAATAATGGCAATAATTGAGCTTGCCATAGGAGGTAATTGGTAGAGTTCAATTTTATAGGAAATTGATGGGAAATATTCGGTAAAGATTGAAAAGAAGAGGATTGTACTACCAATGTAATGGCAATGTTCTTGTTTGAGTTATCACCCATGGAGATTGACGGTTAGAGGATTGCATTGTTGTTTTTGTGTTTTTATTTATTTATTTATTTTGTCAAGTGAAAAAGAGGGTGGTCACTATAAACAAAGAAGAAGGAGAGACGTGAATCCAAAGCAGTTATTCCTCGTTAACAACTTAGATGGGAAGTAAAACAGAAGAACTTAAAAAAATATTAGCAATTTAGTGAATGAGGGTACCATTGTTTCCAACTGAAGGTTGTCTATCTGAAGTTTGTAGCAATGCTTGAAAATTTTAGAGTTGTGATGCAAACAAATAGTTTTGAATATTTGAAAGAAAGCTGCCTTTCTATCCTTACAAAACTCTTGGAGTATATGGCTAGAGTCAGTCAACACTCTGTGATGTCAAAGGTTGTAGGAGAAAACTACTATGTTTCCATGCTTTTTTTGTAGCTTGGCTCAAAAAGAAAACAAAGAAGCCAATCACAAAAGTTGGTGATGTAAGGGGTCGTGTGGCATCAGAGGCTCTGACACCATGACAAAAGTATGAGTCAATAAATGATTGATTTTATTAACTTGCAGTTGTTACATATATAGATATAAGAATATACAATGGTGAACATGTGGTTATGGGCACAAACATACTACTGTAAAGATATATACGTGATCATGCAATTATGGGTACACACATACTGATGCAAGGATACACACATAGTGGGTGACATGCAGTGATGGGTAATGTATCTTATCAAGATGGATGGGTAGCACATGTGTGTTATAAAGATAGGTAGCACATATATGAGCATCATTATCCTAACAGGAGGAACCATATGAACTTCTCATGGTCAAATTAAGGAGGGAACTCAAACTCTAATGCAAATCAAGGGTGCCAAACACCACCTCCACCAGGTTTTCAGTAAAAGAGCACTTATCCTCAACTCGAACCTTAGTCAAACCTCGAGATAATGATGGAGAACTTCATCCAATCACAAAATAAGGTAAATTAAATGGTAAGAGAGTCTGAGGAAGCATGAGGAAAATTTCAAAGTGATTAATGCAAGGTTTGAATAATTAACCACACATAACAAGATGCTAGAACACCAAATAGCATCACAAGTAAGTTCCTCAGATTTTTGCCAAATAGGTCACTTTCCAAGTTAACCTGAGAACCCAAGAAAGCATGTGAACGCAATAACTTTATGAAGCGGAAATAAATTCCCTAAAGTTGAGCACAAGATTAAGGAATCAAAAGCTGCGCCAGATCAACTACCAAAAGAAGGAGAAAAGCCAATAAGTAATGAGTTAGATCAAGAGCATGAGAAGAAAAAGATACCTTGTTTACCTTTCCCTCAAAGGATAGGTAATGGGGCACTTGACAAGCGGTTTCAGAAAATTTTAAAGGTGTTTAAGTAATTAGATTTCACCATTCCCTTCTTGGAGGTAGTCACCCAAATGCAAAAATATGCCAAATGCCTCAAGGACATCATATCTAATAAGAGGAAGTAAGAGGATTATGAGACTATACCAATGAATGAAGAAAGTAGTGTTGTGATCAGAAATAAGTTCCCTCAAAAACTTAAAGATCTAGGGAGTATCTTTATACCTTGTATTATTGGAAATTAGCTATTGGTGAAGCTCTATATGATCTAGGGGCTAGTGTAACCATAATGCATTTATCTTTGTGTAGGAAATTAAACATAAGTGAACCCAATCCTACAAATATTTCCTTACAACTAGAGTATAGATCCATAGTCTACCACAAAGGAATTTTGGAAGACAGCCAGTCAAAGTTGGGGAATTATTTATGCCTTATGACTTTATGATTTTAGAAATGGAAGAAGACTCTCATGTCCCTATTATCCTAGGATATCCTTTTTTAGCTACAACTGGAGCTATCATTGATGTCAAGAGAGGAAATATAACATTTGAAGCTGGGGAAGAGAAGGTTGAGTTTGATGTGTTTAAAATGGCACAACAATCCCCACCAATGACTTCTTATTTTTGGGCGTAAGTAGTTGAGGTTTGTTCTAAAGATGTCCTTCCACAAGTTCCCAAAGAGCCACTTAAAACCTCCCTCATTTGTGATACCAAAGAAGTGGAAGCAACCAAGAAAGTTAAGAAAAAAAAAGGGCATCTAAAGAAAGATACTAAAGAGTGGTAAATTAAAAGCGTTGTGAAGGATATGAATTTTAAGAAATTTTCATCCTCTTTTCGAGTGTCAAATAAGCGAGCTCACGTGGGGGAGGATTACTCTTTGATCAATCCTCCCTAATGATCAAACGGGAATTTAGTCAAGCTAATGACTCTAAACAAGCGCTTGATTTGAGGTAGCCCATTATGTTCTCTTAATTTTCTTTTATTTTTATGCTTTATTTTTTTCCTTTTTTTATCTTAGTATTTAATATATTTAACTTAGGATCATCTTGCATAAAGAGGAGAGATAAAAAGCTAAGGAATGCGAGTTCAGGAGATCAACACACCTAGCCGTATGGCCATGTCACTTGCCATGCCTAGAACTCTTCTCCAAGGATCACTATGCAGGGCAGTATTCTTTTCTTCTCATTTTTGTTTTGTTTCTTCTTTTAGCTATTTTATTTTTTCTTTATTATTTTTTATTCATTCATTGAGGACAATGACAATGATAAGTGTGGGGGAGGGTGCATTTCATGCATGTATTTCACATATTCCATGCGTTTATTGAGTTGTTTTCATTTATATATAAATAATAAAAAACTAATAAAATAATATATAAAAAAGGGTTTTGGTTCAGAAGTTCATTCAATTTTCATTAACTTCCAACTCAATTTTTCCACAATTTTAGTTTGTCCTTAAAACTTTTTTATTTGGTTTTGTACAAAATTGAAACACAATTGCAATTAGGGGGTGATAATGTATAAGTACATATTTTTTATTCAATTATCGAACTACTGAATGGTTTATTAATTAAGATAGTTGAACATGGTCTTTATGTATGAAAAATTTAGTTCTTATGACCTAAGCATAAACTTGGAGATGAATTTGAGCATGATTTTTTAAGAGAATGCATCTTGTTTTAATTCTAAAAAAATCTCTCTTTTTCTTAGCAAGAGCAATAATTAAATTCAACTTTTTTACGCTCTATATCTACTCTAATGCTCTATTTCTAGTAAGAGTATCCAAAGGACCTACTTAGTAGTATCCATGCTTAGTAGTACGGAGCGGCGGGGGATTACTAAAAGTGGAAAGATCTTATTTAAGAGATGAAAAGGATGAGATAAAGTGTAAAACACACTCATCAAAGCAATAAAAGAAAAGATGTTGTAAAATGGAGCATACAACGCATTCACTATAAAACTTTTATTTTCAAAGGAATTATAAACTTTGATGCTCTTCTTCTAGAGTTTTGTTCATTGGATTTCAAAGAGTTAAGTGCTTAGGTTGTGATTAGTAAATTGTTCATATATGATGTATTTTTGTCTGATTATCTTCTTTAGTAAATATTTTTCGTTCTCGGTGTTGACGACTTGCATAACTTAGAAGTAACTTTTTGGTTATAGTTGAGCTAGTCTTTAAATCTTTAAATTTGATTTTTTTCTTAAGGACAAGCAAAGCTCTAGTGTGGGAAAATTTGTTGAGTGTAATTTTCCACTTATTGTAGAGTTGAATTTTAATGAATTTTGAATAAATAGTTAGTAATAACTAGGAAGAATTTAGGTTTAATTAGGCATTTGTTTAAGTTGGACCTTTATTCTAGTTCCCTATTTTTTTTGTTTATTTAGGAGTTTTTAATTGATATTAATAAGGATTTCCTCTTTTTATAGGAAAGATTAAAAAGGAAGCCTAAATAGTCAAGGAATGTGTGACATATCCACACATGGGCGTACTTATGCCCATGTTGCACACTGAAAGAAGAATAAGGAAGCATGGCTTAACTCAAAGCCATGCTGGAAACCGTGTCCCCTTCGGTTCTCTGAAGATTCTAAAACACGGGAAGCACACGGGCGTGCTCCAAGTCGTGATTGCTTCTGTCCAACTTGTAGAAAATGTGAAAGTTTAACATAGGATCATACATGGTCATGTGCTAAGCCGTGCAATAAAGTGAAGGATGTGACACGGTCGTGCTTAAGCCATGTCAAGCAGAAGAAAGTTTTCTTTTTGAGGAAACTCGGGAATTCAAGTCAAATTAGGTTTCCATTGAATTTTCACTATAAAAAGGGGATCAAAAAGGTGTTTTTATTCATTCATTCTCTATTTAGAATCATCTTTTAAAGACAAACAATTAATCAATGGAGATAGAAGAAGGCTTTGTGCAAGATTCAAGAGCTTCAACTACTATTTCTTCTTCATATTTAATTTTTTCATGATTTTTGTATTTATTGCCACAACCATGTGTGGCTAAACTCTTTTTAAGTTTTGGATTTGCGTAGCTAGTCTATTACTTATTTGGATTCTTATTTCCATTCAATGACTTAGTGTTCAGTCAATTTTATAAGTTGTGCTTAATGTCTTGCATTCAATTAAGGGCCCAATTGTTTGCATGTTTGTGGATAGATTAGAGACAATGAAAGTTGCATGATTTATCAGCTCATAGACTTGTAAAACTTAGGAACCTTGATCACGAAAGTAGATGAATCCTTCAGGGAGTAATAAATCGCTAAGGAACTTAACGAACCTAGTTAATTGATGTGACCATGAAAATAGGCTATAGTTAACTTTGGTATTCTTAGATGATCTTGAAAGAGACTCTAGGTAATTTGAGTGATTTACCCTTGACTGAATTAATGAATTGAACTGTGAAAGGATCTTGTAATTCGAGTAATAGTTAGTGAAGCAAGTTCAGGCTCAAGTTTTTAATTACTGAATTTTAAAAATAATCATTTTAGCTTTTAGTTTCTTTTTCCTATTAATTGATTTAATATTTCAGTACAATTATTTGATTTTGTTAGATTGTGGAAATATAATTAGGGCTGGTACTTGGTATCAATCTCCTCGTAGGAACGATACTCCTACTTACTCTTACTACTTATTGTGAATCATGCACTTGTGGAATTTGCCTAACAAAGCTTCGAATCCCTTGGCCAAAGATAATCTGGTAAAATTAGGTTCAGACTATAGTCCTTGGATTCATGCACAACGTCGACAGAGAAAATAAGAAAGGAAAGTCAAAGTGACCTAAATTTAAAGAGGCAAAAAAAGAATTCTGGCAGAATTCCGAAATGGACATTCAGTCTAATTTTAGAAAAGGATTAAGATTTGCTGCATTAATACAAGATCCCCAGGATCAAGAGGATGGTAGTGTAGAAATTGAATGATTCTTTGAGATGGGTAATATGGAAAGGCCAAAGGAAAGGTTTGGGAAGAAAAATGGGAGCAGCAATAGCCTTAGTGCCAGCCATCTAAATGAAGTTTATAAGGAAAGAAAGGATTCTAGGGTTCAGTTTGAAAAAGAAAAGGCATTTGAGGAATTGAGGAGGAGTATCGCACAGGCTAAGCAGAGGGATAATGGGCCTATGAATCAAGCTTTGACTGAAATTACAAACTTTTTGGACTCTAATAAGAATCCAAATTTTTTTTTCTAGAACATGGCTACAAAGCCTTTGGTTCTATTTCAGGCCCAGAAAACCCCTGATCTCTTAAAGAAAATGGTCAAACACAATTCTATCTTTCAAAAAAAATTTAGTGGGCCTGAATAGGGTGCTCCAAACCAAAGACAAAAGAAGGACCAGAACTCTAGTATGGATGTTGCCTTATTAATGGCAGTTATTAGTGATGATGTAGCGGAAGTTGAAGCTCTATAAACAACTTATTGAGTAGAAATTTCTGTGTTATTTCTTTTTATTTTATGATGTCAATGTCAATTCTATCTTAGAACTGCCATGGGCAGGAAATAAAAGGTTTTATAATGCATTTAAAGATTTGGCTAGGTCTATATTCCTAAGATCTGTATTATTTTGGAGCCTAGAATCAGTGGGGCTTAGGCTGATGCAATCATTGAGAAGTTTGGCTTTAATAATAATTATAGAGAGGAGGCCAGAGGCTTTACTGGTAGTATATGGGTGTTATAGGATGATTCAAGGGTTACTATTCAGATTATTAAGACTAGTAGCTAGTTTATTCATTTTATAATGAATTACAAGGGTGTTTTGTCAAATTGCATTGCTATGTATAGGAGTCTAACTACTACTGTGAGAATTAATTTATGGCTGGATCTGAATGGTTTACATTCAACTCTGTCAGCTCCTTGCCTAATCATCAAAAATTTTAATGCTTACTTTCGCAGTGAAGAGAAGATGGGTAGCAGTCATATTCCTCTCTCCAGTTGTTGCAAGTTCAAAGAGCTTGTTAATTCTTGCTAGTTGTTAGATATTGGTTACTCAAGGCTGAAATACACTTGGGAGAGGAATGGAGTCAAAGAGCGCTTGGATAGGGCCTTAGTGTCAACCTCCTAGCATAGGAATTATGCAGAAGTAATTCTCAAGCACCTCCTAAGAATCAAGTCTGATTATAGGCCAATTCTCCTTAATTTTTATGGTATTCCACCTCTGCCAGCCAATATAAGACCTTTTCAGTTTCAAGCAGCTTGGCTAACCCACGCAGGCTTTAAGCAATGTGTCAAAGATAATTAGAGATGGAGATACCTCTAGCAAGTTTGTTAGTAGGGTTAAAGAGTGGAACAAAGAGGATTTTGGCAATATGTTTAAGAGGAAAAAGGATATCTTGGCTCGCTTGCAAGCTGTGGATAAGATTCTTGAGCATAGATCTTCTAATAGGTTAAAATTCATTAAAGACTCATTAGCTTTGGAGTATGAGCATATTCTTCTCAAAAAAGAGATAATTTGGTTTTAGAAATTTTGCCAAAGATGGTTGAAGTTTGGCAATTGGAACACCTCCTATTTCTATACTTCCATAATTTTGAAGCGTAAATATAATAAAGTTGAAAATTTGAAGATTGATGGTCGGTGAGTTTTGGATTCTGAGAAGATTAAACACCATGTGAAGGATTTTTATGTCAATCTTTACTCTAAAAATGTAGACTGTGTTGCTCCTGTTGCTTGGTCAAGTATCTTCCTTTCTTTTCATGATAAGGATTTTATTTTCATGGATAGTCAAGTGAGTAAGGAGGATGTTACGAAATTTGTATTTGATATATGCCCATACAAGGCTCCGGGTTCGGATGGCCTTTAACCTATCTTCTTCTAAAGCCTATGGGAGGTGGTGGGTGATAATTTATATGATATGATCAAGGGTTTTTTTTTATACGAGTATTCTTGAAGGGAGATTAAATGAGACCTATATCATTCCAATTCCTAAAACTTCTAACCTTTTTAATATGTTATAGTTGCGGCCTATCAGCCTTTGCAACATGGCCTACAAGGTTATCACAAAGATTATTGTTAGAAAGTTAAAACCTTGTATGAAAAAGCTTGTGAGTCAGACTCAAAGCAGTTTTGTGCCTTGGCGACAGATAAGGATAATGTGATAGTCTTCCAAAAGGTTGTGAATTCTATGCATAGGTGGAGCCAGAAGAAGGGAGTTATGGCTATTGAAGTTGATTTAGAGAAAGCCTATGATAGGCTTCGGTGGGAATTCATTGAAGACTCTTTTCATGCTTGTGGTTTCAAAGAAAATTTAATTGCTAGAATTATGACCTGCATAACCTCAGTTAATGTTGTTTGGAATGGTGAGATTACTGATAATTTTTGCCCTTCTCGAGATATTAGACAGGGTGATTCTATCTCGTCGTACCTTTTTGTCCTTTGCATAGAGCGTCTTTCTTATTTGATCAACTCCCTTGTAATTGGTAATGGCTAGAAACTGATTCAGATTAGCAAATATGGCCATATGTTGTCACATCTTTTCTTCGCGAATGACTTGCTTTTATTCTCTGAAGCCTTAGTTGATCCAGCAATTATTTTTCAATCTTGCGTTGAGCAGTTCTGTGTTTCTTTGGATCAAAAAGTTAATGGAGAAAAAATGAAACTCTTTTTCTTAAAAAAAATTCATCACGCTTTTGCTTTGGATATTTGTTCTAAGCTAGGTTTTTCTAGGATGGAAAATCTCAGTAAGTATTCGGGTGCTAATGTAATCTAGGGTAGGGTTAACAGATTTACATTCAAGAACATAATGGAGAAGATTAAGGCTAAACTCTCGGAGTGGAAAGCTAAAAATTTATCCATGGCGAGCAGAATCACCTTGGCTAATTCTGTCCTTCAAGCTATGTCGATTTATCGTATGCTATTGACCAAATTTCCAACATGTACTTGCAAAGAAATTGATAGGGTGGTCAGGGATTTTTTTTGGGTTTTTTCAGAGAATGGTAGAAAATTGCATTTAGTTAGTTAGGATGAGGTCTGTAAACCAAAATGCAATAGTGGCCTGGGTCTAAAAAGAGCTGAAGTTATGAATAAGTTATTTCTCATGAAGTTTGGTTGGAGATTTATGTCTAACCTAGAGCCTCTTTGGGTGAAGACCTTAAAAAGTACATGAAGATGGGAAGTGGTATGTGTTGGTTTTTTTGGCAAAATTGCCAATCCCATATCGTTAGTTATTAAGAGAGGAGGGGAAAGTTTTGGTTATAAATAGACTTCTCCCCTCCCTTAGTTAATCATCCCACAAAATTAGCCTTCTCCTATATTTAGGCTATTTGTATTCTTTCTCTCTTTTGTAATATTTCCTCAATTAGTAAAATATTATTTTGGTAGTGTCCGAGGATGTAGGCATAATTGGCCGAACCTCGTTAAATTTTGGCGCTCTATTTTATGTCTATTTAATAGCTATTATCGGGTATAGTTGTTGTTAATTATTGTGCTATTAAAATTACTTTTCTTGATAGATTATGTCTAAGGAGTGTGATTTTTAAGGAGGCATTGTGACCCCATCACTTTTTCTTGGGAATCTACCTTGGGGTGATTTTTAGTACAATCGTTTTCACTCTAGTCATCTGTGCAATAGTTCTCAAGGTGAATTTCTTATTGGTGGACATTAACCCGAATTCCATAATAATTGGTATCAGAGCTCTTGGTTTATTTTAGTATAGTCTATGGTTGTGGCTTAGGCGGCTAATTGGCATTCTGCCTTGACAGCTATTAAATAGAATTTGTAGCAGAAATGGCGGATAGCATAAAAGAATCCACATCAACGTCAACAGCTTCTTCATCTTCAATTTTGGGAAGAACTGCAGTGACAAATGCTAGATTTGCAATGGAGATTTTTTATGGCACTGGCCATTTTGGCATGTGGCAAAGTGAGGTTCTAGATGCTCTTTTTCAGCAAGGTCTAGACATTTCCATTGAAGAAAAGAAATCAGATAATGTTGAGGAGAAGGAATGGAAGATGATCAATAGATTGGCATGTGGTACCATTCAATCGTGTCTTTCTAGAGAGCAGAAGTATGCATTTTCTAAAGAACTTCTGCAAGTAAATTGTGGAAGGCACTGGAAGAGAAATTTTTGAAGAAAAGCGGTCAGACCAAACTCTACATGAAAAAGAGATTGTTCCGCTTCAACTATGTTCCAGGTACTACTATGAATGATCACATTACTAGCTTTAATCAGCTAATGACTGATCTGTTGAATATGGACGTAGCTTTTAAAGAAGAAGATCTAGCTCTGATGTTGATAGGATCACTTCCTAATGAGTTTGAGTATCTTGAAACTACTCTACTTCATGGGAAGGTTGATGTGTCTCTTAGTGAAGTAACTACTGCCTTGTATAGTTACGAATTGAGAAAGAAAGAAAAGCAAGAAAACACAAGTGTAGAAGTATAAGCTCTTGTTGTTAGAGGTCGTTCATAGAGTCAAAATAAAGGAAAAAGAGGGAGATTAAAGTCAAAGTCCAGACTGAGCAAAGATCAATGTGCCTTTTTTCGAGAAAAAAGGCACTAGAAGAAAGATTGTCCCAAGCTAAAGAATAAAGGCAAACTTGAAAGGGGAAAGGCTGTCCCAGAATCAAATATAGTTGAGTGTGATGATGCAGATTCAGATCTCTCAATTGTTGCTATGCCATCAACCAGCTGTTCTAGTTCATGGTTGCTAGATTCAGTTTGTAGCCACCATATAACCCCCAATCAAAGGTGGAGTTGGCTACACAGCAAATAATGCCCCTCTTGACACACATTGGATTGGTTCAATTCGCTTGAAGAATCAAGATGGATCAATCAGAACCTCAACAGGTGTTCATTATGTGCCATATTTGATGAGGAATCTCATCTTTGTAGGAACCTTAGAGTCAAAAGGTTTCGAAGTAAGGGCGAAAGATGGGACTATGAGGATCATCTCTGGTGCACTTATGATAATGAAGGGAATTCAAAAAAGAAATAATGTGTATTACTTTTTGGGTAGTACGATTGTTAGGACAATAGCAGTAACAACTTCTACTAATGATTAGGAGTCAGGAGCAACCAGGTTATGGCATATGCACTTGGGGCATACTAGTGAAAAATACTTGAAATTGCTGATAGATCAAGGATTATTGAAAGGAGCTCGGGCTTGCAAATTAGATTTTTGTGAGAATTGCATCAAAGTGAAGAAAACAAGGTGAAATTTGGACCAACAATCCATGATACTGACGGTATTTTGGATTATGTTCATTCAGATGTGAGGGGGCCTTCCAAGACAGCTTCATTAGGAGGAAAACACTATTATGTCACCTTTGCTGATGATTTTTCTCAGAGAGTTTGGGTGTATACAATAAAGATGAAGGATGAGGTGCTGGAAATTTTCCTTAAATAGAAAAAGATGGTGGAGACTTAAACAGGTAGAAAAGTCAAACGTCTCTGTACAGACAATGGTGGAGAATTCAAAAATGATCCATTTTTAAAGTCTGTGAAGATGAAGGTATTGTCAGACACTTCACCGTCAGAAATACACTACAATAAAATAGGGTGGCAGAGTGTATGAACCGGACATTGCTAGAGGAGGTTCGGTGTATGTTGTCCAATGCTGCGTTGGGCAAAGAATTTTAGGCTGAGGCTGTAGTATATGCTTGTCACCTTGTCAACCATTTACCTTCAACTGCTATT
Organism: Mallotus repandus; assembly: GCA_949671775.1. Lineage (NCBI taxonomy): Eukaryota > Viridiplantae > Streptophyta > Magnoliopsida > Malpighiales > Euphorbiaceae > Mallotus > Mallotus repandus. The sequence goes on from CATIWM010448755.1 coordinate 24,620, forward strand.
GGTGGTAAAACACCATTAGAGAAATGGTTTGGAAAACCTGCTATAGATTATGATTCCTTACATGTGTTTGGTTCCACTGTATATTACCATATTAAAGAGTCAAAGCTGGATCCAAGAGCTAAGAAGGTGATCCTTATAGGGATCACCTTTGGTGTCAAAAGCTATCGTCTTTTATGCCCAAAAACAAAGAAAGTAATCTTCAGCAAAGATGTTACCTTTGATGAATCTACCATACTGAGAAAGGTGACTTCAGAAAAAATGGAGCAGATAAATGGTACTCCCAAACAGGTGGAGTTTAATCGCACCAGAATTGTCCCAGCCAATAAAGAAATTGATGATGGCTCTCTTATGGTAGAAGAAGAGTCAGATGAAGGAGAGGTTCAGACCCAAGAACCTCCACAACAACAAGAATCAATTGCACAAAGAAAAGGAAAGAGGACCATTAGACAACCTGCTCGCTATGCTAATATGGTCGCTTCTGCATAACCAATTGCAATTGATGACATTCCTACCACTTATAATGAAGCAACTCAAAGTTCAAAATAGAAAAGGTGGAGGATCGCCATGGATGAAGAAATGTAGTCCCTTCAAAAGAATCAAATATGGAAACTAGCTAGTCTTCTGAAGGGAAACAAGGCAATTGGGTGCAAATGGGTATATGCAAAGAAAGATGGATTTCCTGACAAGGATAATGTTCGCTACAAAGCAAGATTGGTGGCTAAAGGCTACACTCAGATGGAGGGAGTTGATTATAATGAAGTATTTTCTCTAGTTGTAAAGCATTCCTCTATCAGAATTTTGTTGGCTGTGGTAGCACAGTTGGATTTGGAACTAGTTCAGGTGGATGTAAAAACTGCATTTTTACATAGAGACTTGGAGGAGGAAATCTATATGACTCAGCCAGATGGATTCAAAGTTGCTGGAAAAGAAAAGATGGTGTGCAAATTGGAAAAACTGTTGTATAGATTGAAGCAATCTCCGAGGCAGTGGTACAAGTAATTTGACAAATTTATGATAGGGCAAAAGTACACAAGAAGCAAATATGAACATTGTGTGTATTTGTGCAAGCTACAAGATAGATCCTATATATATCTTCTTCTTTATGTTGATGATATGCTGATAGCTTCCAGGAGTCAGACAGAAATTAAGAAATTGAAGACTCATTGAACAGGGAGTTTGAGATGAAGGATCTCGATGAAGCAAAGAAGATTCTTGGCATGGAGATATCTAGAGATAGGAAATTAGGGAGGCTTTGTTTATCTTAGAAAGAATATCTGAGAAAGGTACTAAAACGTTTTGGCATGAATGAAAAGTCAAAACCAGTTAGTACACCACTTGCTACTCATTTCAAGCTTAGTACATCCATGTCACCAAAGAATGATGCAGAATGAGAATAGATGACAAAAGTACCATATGCAAGTGTTGTTGGTAGCTTGATGTATGCAATGGTGTGTATGAGGACTGATATTTCACAGGCAATTGGGGTTGTGAGAAGGTATATGCATGATCCTGGCAAGGAGCATTGGCAAGCTGTGAAATGGATTCTACGGTATATTCTGAACACCATAGATCTTAGTTTGATATTTTAGCAAGATAAGCAAGAAGGTCAATATGTAGTTGGGTCTTGTGATTCAAACTATGCAGGTGATTTGGCCAAGCGTCGAGCAACTACTGGTTATGTGTTTACTTTTGCAAAGGCACCAGTCAGTTGGAAGTCTACCTTACAGTCAATAGTTGTTTTGTCTACTACAGAGGCAGAGTATATGGCAATTACAAAGGTTGTGAAGGAGGCAATTTGGCTTCAAGGGTTGGTTGGTCAATTGGGAATGCAGCAAAAGCATATTAAAGTGCATTGTGACAGTCAGAGTGCTATTCATTTAGCAAAGAACCAGGTTTATCATGCAAGGACAAAGCACATTGATGTTCAATATCACTTTGTACGGGAGATTCTAGAAGAAGGTGGAGTCATAATTCAAAAGATTCGAACCACTGAGAATCCTACCAATATGTTGACAAAAGTGATAACTATGGTCAAGTTTAAACATTGTTTAAACTTGGTCAATATTGTTGAAAGTTGAAAGTTGGAATTTGCAGACACTACTTAAGTTTAGATCTATGAGAGAATTGTATGGAATTTTGCCAAGGTGGAGATTTGTTGGTTTTTTTAGCAAAATTGTCAATCCCACAACGTTTAGTTATTAAGAGGCGGGGAAAGTTTTTGGTTATAAATAGACTTCTCCCCTCCCTTAGTTAATCATCGCACAAAATTAGTCTTCTCCTATATTTAGGCTATTTGTATTCTTTCTCTCTTTTACAATATTTCCTCAATTAGTGAAATATTATTTTGGTAGTATCCGAGGATGTAGGCATAATTGGCCGAACTTCGTTAAATTTTAGTGTTCTATTTTATGTCTATTTAATAGCTATTGCCGGGTATAGTTGTTGTTAATTATTGTGCTATTAAAATTACTTGTCTTGATAGATTATGTCTAAGGAGTGTGGTTTTAACGAGGCATTGTGACCCTGCCATTCTTTCTTGGGAATCAACCTTAGGGTGATTTTTAGTACAATTGTTTTCACTCTAGTCACCTGTGCAATAGTTCTCAAGGTGAATTTCTTATTGGTGGAAATTAACCCAAATTCCACAACAGTATGAGTCAATTGAAAGCTAGCAGCGGGTGTTCTAATGTTTGGCGAGGGTTGTGCTCAAGTTGGTTCTTAAAGGTACTTCCTAGAGTGTTGGTGATGGTACTCTCATCATATTCTAGACTGATCATTGGATTAAAGGTATTGATCCACTAGAATCTATTGCTCTGCGCACTACACAGAAGATGATAGGAATAAGACTATGGCTTCATATGTTAACTTTAATGGCCAATGAAACTGGGTAGACTTGTATAACATGCTTCCTCAGTATGCTCTTCTCAGCCTAATTAATATGTTTCCACCAATGATGAATAGTGTGCAAGATAGCATTTACTAGAATTTCTCTCCTTCTAGGAAATTTTCAATGAAATCTGCTTATGAGTTGATCGATGATAATTCTCCTTCTCTTCCCAACCCTTTGTGGTCCAGAATTTGGAAATGGAGAGGACCTCAGACAATTAAATCTTTCTTGTGGCTGGTCAGTCGTGATAGAATTCCTACTAGCCTTTTGTTTTTCAAACGCAAAGTAGTGTCTTCTCCTACTTGTCCAAAGTGTGGGTTAGATGATGAGTCTGTTATCCACGCCCTGAGGGATTGCCCAGCGGTCTTAAGAATTTGGCAAAGGTTGTCGGTAACCTAATGGATATCAAATTTTTATAGCTTAAATGTTAAGGATTGGGTTGCGGTGAATATTAGCAGTAGAGGCAAAGTTGATAGAGATTTGGAGTGGAGGCTTATGTTTGGGGTGTCCCTTTCGCTTATCTGGCAGTGGCGAAATCAGTTTGTGTTTGAGAACCTTATAATGCCTCTGGAGGTAGCTCTCTCTACCATTCATTTTAGGTGCAAGGATTTGTAGGGCAGATGTGAGTTGAGCTAGCTTTCGTTATTTGTGCGTCCCTAATCAGAGACCCACCCTTTAAAGGCCTCCTGCCATTGATGTTATTAAATTGAATACTGATGGGAGTTTTTTTCCTCAGTCTATGGGTGCAAGTGCTGGCGGTTTATTTAGAAATCATAATGGAGAATGGCTTCTTGGCTTTATTAAAAACAACAATTTGTGCACCTCGTTAGAGGTGGAACTTTGCTGGATCCTTATATGTTTGCAAATTACGCAGCAAAGGGGTTTTTCTAGATTTATAGTTGAGACTGATTCTCTCTTGGTAGTATAAGCTGTCAACAGTGTTGCTCAAGTTTTTGGGAACAACAGGAACTTAGTCCGATCTATTTCCAACCTCATTCATGGTAATTGGGATGTTAAATGTATTTTCTAAGGGAGAGATTCCAATGCCTGTGCTAATTGGCTTGCTAAAGAGGGTGCCAAGTCCAACTTCCCTAGCTCTCGATTCTCCATTCTCCACATGATGGTTTGAGAGATTTGTTGTCTTTTGATTGTAATGGGGTTGTTTTGAATTGTGTCAGTTGAGGGTGTTTGTTCGGGCTATTTCCTTGTTGTTATTACCAAAAAAAAGAAAAAAAATCAAAGAGTATTTTCATCAAATCAAATTTAAAGTTTTACCTGTTTAATATTTGAAATTACCATAAATAATTGTCACTTGTCCCTTTTCACGATTCTCTATCGTAAATTTTATGGTTATTTTTTTTTTACAATTCGAGTAAAATTAATTTCTCCTACCTCAACTCCTTAAACAACTAGCAACTAAATAATAAAATAACAAAATTTTAATTTTAAAAATTTCTCTGAAGTGTTATATAAATATGTTGTTACAATTTTAATGTGTCATGTCATCTAAATTAGCTAAAATTATTTTGATGACTTTTTTGTATAATTAAATATAAAAATTAAAATTATGAAACTAAAATAAAATTTAATATAAATTTTGACCACATCCTGTACAGTTACTCACTAAAGAAGAAGATGAAGATGCAAAAGTAGAATGTAGTGCACGGGTAACATTTCATGCAAAAGAGCGTCGGAGAGTGGCAGCCAGCTCATCTTTATATGAGTATAGGGACCTACATGGAGAAAGTGTAGAAAAGAACACTATATCAGGAAACTCAGAGGCGGGGTAAATTGTGCAGATGATCACTAAATTTTATTAGTGATTTCAATTTATGACTTTTTGGTTACTCAACTTTTATCTTATTTTCAAAATAGTTTTTATACAAAATTTTAGTCTTTCATCTTTTGATTTTTCAATTTAGTCCACTTTTACAAAGATCTTTAGAATTTCTAAATTTTCTTTTTTCCCTTGGCTCTGATACCATTCAAGGTGAGCCTGCTTTCTCTAAGGCAGAACCAAAAAGCTACTCATGGATCAAGAAGAATGCAATCTAGAATTTCTAAATTCTTTTGGCTTCTCAAACTCGTTAAAGTGTCGAGAGCTAGCAACAAGACCTAAAGGTTCTTTGTTCTTAAGAAAATACTTCTTAAATTTATTTTGTCTTAGAGTCACTATGTTCTTGGATTTTCTAATGTCTTGAGCTAGATTGTTGTTATTCATATTGGCTGCCTTAATAGCAGGGTCAAGCTTGTCTTTTTTTTCTAGTGAATCACCAATTATTCCTTTAGCATGAAATTACTCAAGGAGTTTGTTCACTTCATTATGTACGTTGTTAAATGAAGTCAATCCTGATGAATTATTAGAATCGGAACTCTCTGTTCGATTTCTCATTCATCTTGCAATTATTTTAATCTAAACCAAGCAAATGATCTAAAAATATAATGATAATATTAATAATATACAACTTTCTATTGTATATAACACAGTTACAGTATTGATTATGATATTTTTGGTGAATAATAATATCTTCCTATCATGTGTTGAATAATTCGTGTCTTAAAACTCTCAAACTATTAGTATTAGACCAGTCAAATAAACACAGATAATGGCTAAAACTTTCTGCAACGGAAGGCCTGGAGAAAACAAAATATATATATATATATATATATTTTTTTTTATTATCTTTAGAACCTATGGATTTATTTGTAAGGAAATAATTGTTTGGACTAAATTCATAATATTACATAACTTTAAGGCTTAAAATTAAAAAAAAAAGACTATGTTTGAAACAAAAATCAAAATTTGGTGACCAAAATGTCACAAATTAAAGTTAAATGACCTTTTTGAAAAACTATTTAAAGTTTAGTAATCATTCAAAGCATTAACCCAGGCGTCACGTGTCCAAAATGTAATGTTTGGACGATGAATGGGCCTTGGAAGGGTGGTTGCTCATGAAACATCCCAGGGAGCCATTATTGTCATTCTATAATGCTTTCACTTTACGTGAAATTAAGCTGCCGAGTTTTAATCCTGGTGAATACCCTCGAGCAGTATTTTCAGCTCCACCAATTTCCCCTGATTGCGTGATAGTTGTGGTAAGATCAAGTGATGTGACTAATGGTCTTGTTACTTTTAATCTCTGTTGTTATGTTGATGCAGTTTGGACTTGGAAAGAGCGCAGCTTTATAGCTCCTGATGTCATTTCATTGGAGAGTTTGGCTTACAGCAGTACTGATGAGAAGTTATGCTCTGTTTTCGCCAGAAAAGCTATTGACGAAATTGGAGATACGCGCAAAGAAGCAGTTATGGGTATTTTGGACCCAAAAAGCTACAAATGGACAGTGTTAGATAGGCCATTCCGTCGAGCTACTGTAACTAAAATGGATTTTAGAAACGAGATATATGTAAATGAGTCTATTGAACTTAAGTGGAGTAAATTTTGTGTTACAGAGTGTGAAGGTGAAGTTGTGTTGATATGCACATGTAAGGAATCCACTCGATTTTTTATCTTCAAATTGAATAAGGAGAGGACGGGTTGGATGGAGATAAAAAGTTTGGAGAATAGAGCAATATTTCTCAATAATTATAGATTGAGTTCATCATTTGCAATATATGCAGACACGGAAGAAACAAGATCTTTTATTTTGGTGTCTACATATGGATCTATGATATGGAGGTTGGCCGCCATGAGATTTCTAAGTCATATCCTTCCTGCTTGCTACCGCTAAATTCTGTACAACTTTGGACTGATCCTCAACATAGTTAAATTGTCATCAGTACATTTTGCTTGTCAGCGTTAAATTCCACAATTATTTATAAGTTAACACGTAGGTAGGTCCTACTTTTGTAGTCTAGTGGCTCAGGTGATGGATATTGTAAGGTGAGTTTATAGGTTCAATCCTCCCACTCCCTTTAACCTCCCAGCTGTGAAAAAAAAAAAAAGTAGGTTGTACTTATTTCACTTCAAATATAGGAAGGAATTATTCAGCTTGTAAATAAGACGATATAGTGAATAACCTTAACCCCATGTTAGACTCTTGCAAGAGTACACTTTGTCCAATTTTGATGTTAATTCTATTTTAGAAATTCTATGAAGGTAATAATTGTGTTCTTAAAGATTGACTTATCAATTTTTTATTTAAATTATCAATATTTAGAGTCACTTAAGTAAAAATAATTTTACATTAGCGGGTTGGAACAGTTAGATCAGTGACTTATTAAATATTAAATAATTCTCTTTAAATAATTTGCTTAGCTAGATCATCATTGGTATAACAAGTGGAGAGACTACTAAGGACAAAAACACGCATAAGTACTTCAAATTTATTTGAGTGGCGACTACTCAGCAATTGTACCATCCAGCACGTATGGTCTCATGGTAATTCAAGAAGAGATCAATTCATCTTTTTCTTCTTGTAAATGGTATATTTTGGGAAAACAAAAAACAAACAAACGCTTGACCTTCTTTTCTCTCTCGTTCTAGGGCTATTTACTCTTTTATGATAAAAAATTTTATAAATTTTCAATTAGTGGTATTTTTTAAAAAATTTAATTTTTATGGTATTTTTTTCTTTTTTTAAAAAAATTATTTTACTGTTTGAAGAGGCTAAATTACAAGCGGACAAAAATTCACACAATCATTTCGCCAGTCTTACTAGCGAAATGTAAAAAAAAAATTCAACCACCATTTTGCCAATCTTACTGGCGAAATGGTGTTTAATTTAAAAAAAAAAAAAAAAGAAGCAAATCACCAGTGCCACTAGCGAAATGCATGAAATTTTTTTTGATGCATTTTGCCAGTAGCACTGGCAAAATGCATGCAATTTTTTTTGATGCATTTTGCCAGTAGTGCTGGCAAAATGCATCAACTTAAAAAACTTATCGTTTTCACATTTTTAATATAATTATGATATAATGATTATGTTAACTTTTCTAATATTATAATTATTAAATAATTATTTGGTTAGAATTATGTTTTTTAATAGTAGTTAGTCACCAATAATTGTGTAATAATTGATAATAATAATAATAAATAATATTCTATTATTTTATATCTTTCCATATTATTGACTTATAAATGATTTTTAAAATTTAATTGAAATATATTACAGAAAATGGTTGTCCTGAACAATTAGTAACTCATGTAATAAGGTAAACAAATAAAATTGAAAAAATATGAGTAATTTATTCATAGTAGTACTTTAATATTTTATGAAAATTTGAAAAAAATTTGTGTATTGAAAAAATTGGATTCTAGATATTTAAAATTAAAATTAAGTATTAATTTTATTTACTTATTTTATGTTATTTTGTGTATTAATTTTTTAGAATAAACTGAATTCTATAATAATTATTTCAACAATTTTTATGCCGCACTAGACAAGGTAAGGACTAAAACAAATTGTTGAAATAATTATAATAGAATTCAGTTTATTCTAAAAAAATTATTTATTTTAAAAAATTAATACATAAAATAAGTAAATAAAATAAATACTTAATTTTAATTTTAAATATCTAGAATTCAATTTGTTCAATATATAATTTTTTTTTTCAAATTTTCACAAAATATTAAAGTACTACTATGAATAAATTACTCATAGTTTTTCAAATTTATTTGTTCACCTTATTGTATGAGTTACTAATTGTTCAAAACAACCATTTTCTGTAATATATTTCAATTAAATTTTAAAAATCTTCTATAAGTCAATAATATGGAAAGATATAAAATAATAGAATATTATTTATTATTATTATTATCAATTATTACACAATTATTAGTGACTAACTACTATTAAAAAATATAATTATAACAAAATAATTATTTACTAATTATAAT
>CATIWM010448789.1:0-39445 GCA_949671775.1 Mallotus repandus
ATATAGTATAAAGCAAAAAAAATTGTTAAAAAAATAAAACAAATATAATGTTAAAAAAAAGTATAAAGTAAAAAAACTTAGTAAAAAGGAAAAAAAATGTAGGAAAAAAAAGACAACCTAAAAATGATAGTAACAAGGAGAATAGGCTATATTTAAAAGAAAAAAGCTGTAAAAAATAATTTTAAAAATAAAAATTTTTTAAGCTAACAACATTTGAAAGTTTTTTTAGTTTTTGATATATTTATGTAAAGATTTCTTTTTTACCCATATTATTTCTACAGGAATATTATATCTTGATAATCTATACCTTCACTTTATGATAAATAATTGAAATTTTATAAAAATAAAATTTAAAAATCTTAGACTGGACAAGTATATATCAAATAAAGACATTTTGATTTTAGTAATTGAGGTTAGAGAAATGAAATAATATTCCTCGCAGCTGAATTTACAAAATATAGTTCAAGTATTGTATATTTGGTTAATAGAAATAAAATATATATTTATATTTATATATTAAAAATTCAATTATTGAATATATATATATATATATATATATATTACAAATTCAGTCATTAAATGTACTACATTTGAAATAGTAAGAATTTTTTACAAATTCAGTCATTAAATGTACTACACTTGAAATAGTAAGAATTTTTCTAAAATTTTTTAGTTTGAAAAAACAACTATTAATTAAAAGTCCCTCTTTAATTACTTGTTTTAACACTAATTTAACTACATTGTCTCCTACTGCCAAAATAATAACTTGATTTTGGAAGTCGAGCCATTTGACTCAAAAGACTTCTGTACCATGTAAAAGAAAATAAAATAAGGGTTTCAAAAACAATTTTAAAATAGGCATGTTAATGCCAGAAAGTACAACTTTTTCAATTTATTATAATTATATATTAACTTATAAAAGTTGCAAAATTAACTCAATTGAATTTTTTTTGTAGCAATTACAATATAAATTAGTTTTAGGCAAAATTGATGTTGATGTGGATAAGATCACCCCTCTTATGTGGGATCCATTGTCACATCATCATTCCTAACTAAATACTTCAAAACCGGGAGTTTTATTTGCACCCAAAAATCCTCCACCTCTTCTCTGTTTCAAAAATCAAACCCAACCGGAGCATGACCCTCCTCTACACATCATCGGACATATTTCTCACCTACAACAAGGATCGAGTTTGTAAATTCGAGTAAAAAGCTTTAATGGGTAGGTCTAAGGATTGCTCTAGGCCTTAAATCTCTCCTCTCTGCAACTTCCCACAACTTCTTTACTTTAGGAGATTGATCCTTGAAGCTCTTATCAAAGAGGAGTCCATCACTTGTTCCACTCTCCCGTGGTAATGAATTTTTACCCATCTATGTAGGTTTAGTCCACCGACAAACATGTCATCTGTTGGTCTTTTTCTAGTTACCATCTCGAGAACTATGACGCCAAAACTAAAAACTTCTCCTTTTGTATATGTGTTTAATCCAAAATCATACTCTGCATTATAGAACTGTTAATAGGAAAAAAGAGCTTGAGAAAGCGTCATCTGTAGCTAGGAAGAAGAAGACGAAAGCCCCCTAATAGAATTGGCCTGAAGAAAAGAAAAGGGGTGGGCATTGTTGTTGATGTTATGTTTGGTTTGGTTGACTTGCTGTGTCGTATTTGTATTAGTTTTTTTGTGATTGGTGGAGGACTTCTTAAAAAAAAAAAAAGCAGACAATTGTCTTCAGTTTCTGTTTATGCAAAAGTAATGTTATTGGGTTCTCTTCTACTCCCTTTTCACTCATATTATCGTTTCCTTTCATGAAAAATTATGGAATAGAACAGGCACATTTGCTCCCGCCCCTTCGCATGTTAGATGGGTTCCATTAGTTTTGCACGGCATGTGCCGATTCTATAACTTGTACATGTTGGAGCCTGCCTATGCCTGGAATGGAAATGAGCGAAAAACTACGCCATTTAGAAAACAGTGAACTTGTCGGCAACACTTATGATCTAGACTGAACGCGTACTCCCAGGTCTTAAAAAAAAGAAAAAGGAAACAGATTGGTCTATGATCTAGACTGTTGATGAACGTTGATTGGTCAAAGTAACAAGTATTATTTTGGCTTATTGCTGAAAGGTGTGGGAAGAAGAGAAGCAACAGAGGAAGGTCAACTAGGAAGAATCAGGAGGATACGGATGATGATGGGTTGGATTCTGATGATGGTGAAAGTAGGAAAAGAGAAAGGTCAAAGAAAAAGAGTAAGAAGAGGGATAGCAGTGATTCTGAAGATGACGATTAAGCTAAAAGGTAGAAGAGAAGGAAGGAGAAGAGGAGAAAGAGTGATGAATCTTCTGATGAGGAAGAGGAAGATCGTCGGAGGCATAAGAATAGTGTGATTTAGGTTAAATTGAAACGCACCATTTTGAAGTCTTAGTTAGGGTAAGATGACGCGTCAATGGGTCCCACGTAAGAGGGGTTATGTTGTCCGCATCAGTATCAATTTTGACCAAAGCTAATTTGTGTTGTAACTACTACAAAAAATCCAAATTGGGTTAGTTTTGCCAACTTTTATAGGTTGGTATATAATTGTAATAAGTCGAAAAGGTTGTGCTTTTTCGCACCAATATGCCTTTAAAATATTTAATAGAAATAAATTTAATACGTGCTTATTTTTCATCTAAATTATGGATATCCAGAGCTATTAGACTCTAACTACTATAATTTAACTAAATCAGACTATAAAAACAGTAAAAGTATCTCAAACAACTAATTTAGTGCTTATTTTATTAATATTTCAATTCTATCATAAATTGTTTTTACATATGCGATAATAGTTGTTTGTAAAATAAACTTCGCTTTTGCAAGAAACAAAATTGTAACAGAATTTTCATGAGATATTATTTAACAATATAAAAAATATAATAATTTTTTTTTCATTTTCTTCCATTTTTAAGATGGTAGAAAAAATAGTTTCTATTCAGTTCGAAAATATTTTTATTCTTAGAATAAAATAAACTATAATGAATATGTGTTGGGGCATATATCAATAGAGTTGCTGCACTCAAAAGAGCAAACATGAAAATGGATTTAACTATCAACTTTGGCATGGTGTTGTTAACTTATGCACAATCATATTCAACCTGTGTTGAGTGATTATCATGGAAAAGAAGTGGAAAATGAAGATGGTTTGTTCTGATACATGTTATTAGAAAAAATTATGTCAAAATCCATGTGATGTTGTAACCAATTATTAATTCGATTTTGTTGGATTCATATGTAGAAATTATTTTGCTAGTTCGTTATGATCAATAGTCTTCCCAAGAAGAAAGAAACAAGAGATCATTGCAGGCCCTCAAGACAACATCAAGAACAATTGTTGTTTGGTTCTCATTGTTTTTCCATGAAAATCCTGGTTGTCTTTTATTTTGGGACCTACCCTGAAAATTTTTGTCTATTCCGAATATATTAAATTTAATAATAACAAAATATATGATACATATTCACGTATTATTTTTTATTTTTTTTTAAAAACGTATTATAGTTTTATTGATAATGCATAAAACACTTAATATATATATATTTAACAGTTGAATATAATATATTTAACAGTTGAATGTAATATATTTAACAACTAAAAAATGACCCAAAAAAATTTTAAATTTTCTTCGTTTTCTATAGGTTACAAATACCATTTTTAGATATTTATGTAGAGTGATTTTATATTTGATTATTTAGCTATTTAAATTTTTGTCATTAAATCACTTATATCAAGTTTGTGTTGAAATAATTTTTTTTAATTATGTTAAAAATTACTGCTGCACCCATTTAGTATATTCTTATCACTATATTTTTTTTAAAAAAAAATCCAATTCATTTTTAATATATGAAATTTTTTTCATTAAATCAATACATATTTTGGTAGTTAAAGAATGAGTCATCAAATGCTAATGACGACTATGCTAATGACGACTAATTAAAGTATTCTAAAGGATTGAAAGTACTGCTTATACAAAATCTGAAAGATTAAAATTTTGTATATTTTTTTTTTTGTATATAAATAAATGATGAACATATTAATCATTTCACCTCTATTTGATAGTCCTATATAAAGTTTACAGTTGAGATGTATATCTTTGAAATATAAGAATAATGAAAGTGTTGATTTAATATATCAAACTTAAGAAGACATGGAATTGTCTTTGTCTTTTGAATGCTCTCCTTATTTATTTATTTTTTTAAAGAGTTGATTCATATCAAAATCTAGAAAGACAAGTTTAAAGGGCATTAAAAATTGATCTTTTCGACGAATAATTGTTGTGATTAATTATTTGAGTTATAATATATACAATTACATTAATTTAACTGTTTGAAAACTTTTACTGCTCTTATGGTTCTATTTGGATCGAGTCGGATTAGTCAGAATTCTTTATAACTGTTATGGTCCAGTCTTATCCGTATCGAGTCGGATTATTAGTTAAAGATCAATGGATTCTAAATACTAATAGTTTAATTCTTAAAAAAAATACTAATAGTTTAGATAAAAAAAATGATTTTGTCAGCTTATTAAAAGTAATTTTATTGATTTTGTCCAGATCAAATCGTATTAATCAAAATTTTGAGGACTCTAAATATTGGTAGTTTAGATAAAAAAATATTATTAGTAGTATCTTATTTATAAAAATTTAAAATTTGAATGTTAACTATTATCATCGACTAATATGAGTAAAAATTTACCATTTTATGATGACTGGTATTGTGTAATCCACAATCTAGAAAATATTGACCCCCTAAGAGGTGATTAGTGATTACACATACAATTACAAAAGCAAATTAGACCATATCTATCATACATGTAGAGGTTAGTTTCAAACAAGTCTAGTTGCATGTTGCACTTTTTTGCAGCCACTAAGCTCGTGTTTGACTTGGTCCCTTTGTGTATACTTCTTCTTCTTCCTCTTCTTCCTTTTCACAAGTTTTTCTTGGGTGAAACGTGTAATTGCCAAAATAGAAAGACATGACAAAGACAAAGGTAGGCTCCTAACAAAACTCTTGCAGTCAATGGCGTAGATTCTTGGTTTTTTCTTTTGTGGATGTCACCTCAAGTGTATACCTAGTAAAGATTCTATGTATTAGTTGATGAATTTACGAAATATGAGCAATTCTAAAGTGACCCTTTTGTTGTATTTGACCGCCAATTACATGAGAGGAAAAAAAAAAAGCCTAGATAGTTCCAAGAATCATATTATGAGATTCTTGAAAATTTAATTTTCATTAAAGATATAAAACTATTATTAACATCCCACTCGTCTAATTAAATTTCTACCTTCATTAATATTTTGATTAACATCCCACTCATTTGCTTATTGATTCATCTAACAGCTTGAATTTTTAATTTTTTTTTCTAATGATTTAGTATCTCTAGAGTTTAATATATTTTCACTATTCCAATTCGATACAAAAATAATAAAAGTTTTTCAACAATTAATTTAATATGACTGCACACACTATAGTTCGAATCTAAAATATTATTTAAGTAAAAATAACATTTTATCAGTTAATTTTAGTAGTTATTAATTGAGTAATTTTTTTGTTGATGAATTCATTAGAACAATTTTTTTTAGTTATTTACGTTTAAATTGAAAATTCTATTAATTGTAAATTTATTTGCAAGTATATGTATATTGAAATTTGCTTTCTTTATTTGTACTTTAAATGTCTTGCGTTATGAATAATGTTTGTAATTTTGATACGTTCTTCAATGCAATGCTAATTATGGTTTGGTGGAAGAATTGACATAGGTCGGTACAATAATATTTTCAGCTACAAAACTTGGTGCGCAATTAAATTCATGTCATATGTAATTTCAATACCTATAAGCAAGGTATAAGATCAAACCATGCAATCTTACCGAATCAAAAAAATTAAATGTAAATTCACCATTTGAAGATTGAGTTCGAGCTAGGTCAGATCACAAGAGAAAAAAAAAATGTTCATGACAATCAATTGATAAGATATGAATCATTTTATTAAATCTAACAATTCCATTTCTAGTTAATATTTTTACGTATTATTCACTCAATTCGTTAGTTAAAAAAAATATTTGTTCATGTGAATATAAATCAAATTAAATATTTTTTAAAAAAAATTATATGTTTATTAGATACAAAATTGTTTTTTATTTTAAAAGAAGATACAAAATTGCTGATAGTGTAACATTTTGTTGTAACATTTATTAAGAGATAATAAATTTTTTGTCCATAAATGGTTGCACATTTTAAAACCCCTAAGTATCTAAATAAATGTGAGAGTGACTAAATGAGAGGAAGATGTGATGGTGGTGGTGGTGTTGCTGCTATGTTGGTGGTGGTGGTGGTGGTGGTGATGGTGGGGTTGGAGGTGGTTCACCGGCCACCACCAATGAGACCCACAAGTTTCAACCCTTCAACAACATTTAATTCCACTAAATGCATAATTAAGTCACTTGTATTAACTATAGCCCACATATTAATGTTGTACACACTATGGTTTTGGTATTAAATTTTGGAGGCACCGCTTGATTTAATATAGCATTTGTGTACTTTATTTATGTAAAAGAAAAAACTTGAAAAAATTGTTCAAAAAAAAGAGAAAAAACTTAGAAAAAGTCCAAATAAATGATGTAGAATATTGTATTAATCTTGGGTTTACACGTGTCAAATAATTTAATTTAAGACCCACATCAAAGCACAATTCTATTGACTACTTTTCACATTGAATTTTCAAAGTCAAAAATTCACATGTCCGTAAACCCATCCACAAGTGTGGAACTATCATCTCTCAGATTGTGTGCGCACTTGGAAATTGCATAAAAAGATTATTTAGAAACTTGGAGGGGAGCTTCACAAATGGTGGAGAGTTTATTTGAAACAGCTAAGACAAAATTTTCACCGACAATCGTTACAAGACTATTTTTCCTTAAATAATGTCTCGAATATGAGTTCTAATTATGGTATATATAGTCACCTTAAATAATTATTAAAAAAATTTTATTATTCTTATAATTCTGTCTGGATCAAACTATATTAATTAAAGTTCAATTAATTTTAAATATTAGTGATTTAAATAAAAAATAAAATATTTACAATTTAATACTTTATTTATTAAACGATGTAGAATTTATCATTTTGCATTTTTACTTAATCTAAAAGATAATTATCTTTACTATATAATTCATCGATCATTTATTTTTTTTTATTAGCAAGAAATTGTACGCGCAAAATAAATTTAAAATGTTTGTAAATTTAAAGGAAATTCATATTATATCAAACAAAGATAGATTGGACCACACGAACCAATGTGTACTTCATTCCCTCTTTTTAATAGACGAGGATGAGGAATTTTTAGAAGCTTTTTGAAGCAAAAAGGAAAAGATTTTTCATTTTCAAGTACTTGGTTTGTGGGGTTAAGAATTGCAACTTGAGAGTAATACAAAGTGAACCCAATCCGTGTAAATTGGTGCATTTACAAGTCACTCACATGTCACCTACATAAAGCTAATGAGTGTTTTTTGGTTCCCTTTTCATATATGTCTTCTCCTTTAACATCATATCAACCCAAATTTTACTTTAGAGAGGAATATAATTCATTTCATCTCTCCAAATTAAGTCAATGAAATCACAAATATGCATATAGTGATTAAATTTTTGCATTGAAACTTCCCATTTTTTTGCTATTTTTTTTCATCGAAAATAATATCGCATTAAAAGCATTTAGAGACCAAATAAAAATAGCATGTGAAAAGGATAAAATAAAAATAGAAAGAACAGGCTTTGTTTCATTCTCATTGCTGTTAGTGTTCACAAAATCCTACACTACAGCTTAATGTTAGAAGAAACTATCAATTCCTCCAAAAGAATTTATGAAAAAAATGAAGGGAAATAAATGAAAGGTAACTCCTAATTCTTTACATTAATTCCAAAAGTATACCAAAGAAATCACCTAAAAAATGATTTAAATTTTGAATTGCTTTTTTTTTTTTTTTTGCCCCTTAGTGGGTTCAATATTTTTCATTCAGAAACAATTGAGATTGTACCACTGGAGATGCTGCCATGGCTGCCATCACAGAGAGTTAAAGCTCTTTCCAAATTAGCAACAATGTCTGTCATAGTTGGCCTATCTTTCCCTTCCAAATTCACACAATGAAGTGCTGTATATGCTACCAATTCTACCGCTTCTGCTTCATTAAGCTCTGGCGGACCGACTCTATGATCCAATACCTTAAGCAATTCACCAGACATGATTTTTGGCACTGCAAAATCTACTATACTTGTTGGTGCCCCTCCATTATCATCACCTTTGAATATTGCTCTCTTCCCTGTCAGAAGTTCTAACAATACCACACCAAGGCCATAGACATCACTCTTTGCTGTTAACACATTTAGACCATAGTACTCAGGATCAATATAACCAACTGTTCCTGCTGCTTTCATTGGCCTGTAATCTCTTTCAGATTCAGGCCCCATCAATGACAATCCAAAATCAGAAACTCTTGCTGTCCAATTCGTGTCAAGCAAGATGTTTGAAGACTTGATATCTCTATGAATTATTGATGGGACTGCATAATTGTGCAGATACTCAATTCCTCTAGCAGCATCTAATGCAATCTTTATCCTCATTTTCCATGAATTAATCACACTACTACTCTTCTGAGTATTGTTCTTGTCATGTAAATGATCATACAGAGCCCCATTCTTCATATGCTCGTAAACTAGAAGCCTCTCATCCCCATCTTCGCAGTACCCAACAAGCCTCACCAAATGCTTGTGGTGAACCCTTGACAAGAATGCCAATTCAGAATCAAATGCACTCTCTTTCTCTTGAAATTTCTTCGTCTTTTGCCCTGTTTCCCCTCTCTTAATCGCCACTTCGCGGCCATCAATTAATTTGCCTCTATAAACAACACCAAAACTCCCTGCACCAATTTTGTTTTCCAGTGAGAAATTATTAGTAGCAGCAGCTAGCTCAGCAAGAGTAAACTCCTCTGCTTTATCCGCATGCTTCGATGAGGTTCCACTCCTCTGGCGCCTCATTGCCCTTGAGCCTTGGCGCATAATAGTCGATGATCTTGAAAGAATACCACTATTATTTGACGTTGCGCCTCCATTAGAACCACCTCTAGTTATTGTAGGCTGAACTGAATTGTGTACTTTCTTTTTACCAAAACAAACACCAGTCCACAAGCAATAAATAATCGTGCAAATACCAGCAAAACCTCCTACTGATCCAATAATACAAAACACCAGTAAGCCAGTTGTCAATTCCCTTGACGGAGATGATGGGGAAGGCGATACCGAGGGCGGAGGTGGCAAAAGTGGTGGTTGTGGTGGCGGTGATGATGGGAAAAGCATTGAAACATTTATCCCTGGAGGGTAGCAAACATTCCCAGAACCAGAACACAATGTCTCAGAATCAGGATACATTTTTCTGCCATCACAAGAAGATTGTACACAGGGTCCAGGAAGAATTCGATCAGGTAATGGAAGAATCTGGAACCCAGAATTATTAACATTAGACCAACTAGGACCCCAACACATTATTGAAAAATTACTAGTAATCAATCCACAAGTAAAATTAGGACCTGAAACGATAGACTCAAATGAAACAAGTCTGGTTCCAGTCACAGAATATTCACCTTTTCCTCCCCAACAAACAACTGATCCATTATCAGTTCTAAGTGCACAACTATGATCAACACCAAGAGCCAATTGTGAATACTCAAATGCAGAAGAATTCAAGGGAACATCTAACTGACCAGAACTATTATTCCCTTTACAAACTAAAAACCCAGTTGAATTTACACCACAGACATGTGAACCACCAGCCATAATACTCTCCATTGACATATTTCCAAATTGAGATTCAATATCTTTTCCAATTGGTTCGCTACCCCAACACATAATTTTTCTACTATTCGCCAAAATTCCACAACTGAAACCAAACCCAGATGAGATTGACTGAAACTTATCACTTTCCGGCGGTGATTGATCACCGGGATTGGCATCTCCTCTCCAGCATTTAACACTGCCAGCACCATTAACACTAGAACCGGTGCCGTTCACCATCCCACAAACCTGATTTCCACCAACTGCAAGATTCTGTAATAGAACAGTAGTATTAAAGTAAACTCTCTGTGGGTCAGTGGCACTCAAAGTAAAGTTTGAATATGATGTATTCCAACACAGAAAAGCATAGCCACCGGACCGGAGGCCACAGAAGAAATCCCGGCCACCGGAAATGGAGGAGAAAGAGATTGTGGGTTCAAAATTTAAAAAGTTACCATCTTTATAACAAATGATGTACTGGGCATTCCTCGCCGCCACGATACCGCACACGGCGGAGGAGGTGGCGGCGATTGTTGAACCGGAACCTAAAGAATGGGTTTTGAATGGAAAGAAAGCAATCAATATGAGAGTGGTGAAAGAGAAGGTGATAATGGAGGAGAAGGTGGAGGAGGAAAAGGGTAGTTTCGTCATCTAAGAGAATGAAATTCTACGGTGGCCGGAGCGGGGGTGGGTTCCGGCGAGCAGGTGGGTCTGCTTCATTTGGTTTTCAGAGAAGGAGAGGAAAAATGAGAGCTTCAGCTTTTCAGGTGTCAGTTTGGACTTTGGACTTTACAAGAATGAAGAAAAAAAACAGAAACTGTTAAAAAGTGATAAGAACGTGTTTGGCTTTGATTTATATAAATCTATTGTTTATGAGAGGGAAAAGAAGAGGTGGGGAAAGGAATTGTTTCTCTTCTCTTGTGATGCTTTTGTTGCTGGTAATTGTAATGGGATTAAATATAATTTTCTCAAAAATATAAAGATATTACTCCTAAAATATTTTGTTTCAAAATAAATATCAAGTTTCTACTATTAAAATTTGAATAATTTAATTTTATTATTGCTAGGAAGATTAAAGGGTTTAAAATATTGACGAAGTGCATAAAAATAGATAATTTTTTTTAAATTCAATATAAATATTAGTATTTATGCAATTAAAATTAAAATTATTAAATTAATATTTATTTAATTATAATTATTAATATATTTTACAATTATTGATTCACAAAAATAATTAATAATTATAATTAAATAAAAATTAATTTAATAATTATAATTTTATTTATATAAACACAAATATTTATAACTACCAACCAAGAAACTAATACTAAATCACCTTTTTATTGATAAAATTTTTAAAAATACAATTCATGATTTAATTAATAAATTGATCTGCATGATACATGAGTAATAGAAACATATATGAATAAATATATATATATATATATATAAACAAAGTGCGAAGATCAAGATTGCAAGTGTAGCTCATGTGCAACATCTTTTTTTTTTTTAATGCTCATCTTCTTATTTAATAAATTAAATTTGACTACCAACAAAGTTGTATGTTCCTGAAAAGATCCTTAAATTAAGATTTTCAAATCTCAATCTAAAGAGTGAGATCCACTTAAGATGTTTCTTTATTATATGATCTTACCCATTTAAGTTAATATGTTTTTGTACATATAACAATAGTCATTGGTAGAGTAAGTATATTGTTTTCATTAACAAATGGAAATGCATGTGAAAGATAATTATTCAAGAACAAAAATTTAATATATCACTATACAAAAATTGTTTTTCGTTATGTTTAGTTCAATTTTATTGAGAAATTAATTTTATTTTTAAATGTTTTTCAAATAGAATTAATTTTTAAATAAATTTTTATGAATAAAAAGAGTTTGGTTCAATTGAATAGTTTTATAGAATTTACTCATATTTTATTATATTGTATTTGGTATAAAATTTAAGTTAATTTTTAATTTTGATTAAAAAATATTTTTTAAAATAAAAAGATATTTTAAAAATAAAAATAATAAAAGGTGTTTTAGTCATTTTAAAAATTTAAACTTAAAAGTTATGTAATTTATTTGAAAATTTAAACTATTTTGTCAGAATTTAATCTGGTCATAATAAATTTCATAAATTTAAAAATTTAAATTGCAATGAATACAACATCTTCATTTAAAGTAGACACACATTATTTAAAATTGTAAACAAATTTTATAAAATTTTTTGAAATTAATTTTATATGAAATTTACTTTTTTTATTAATTGAAAGTGAGGGATCGAAACAATGACATCACTTTATAATGTTCATCATCTGAACTTCTAGACTATAAAAAAATGATATATCAAATGCATTTTTAAACTAAATTAAATCTCATCGTTTTTAAATTCTTTTAACTAAAAGGAAAAAATAAGAATACAACCCTTAAATTTTATATTTTATTGAAAACATTATATGGAATTTTAAAAAAAAAAAATTGATCCTTTTCCTTTTGAAAACAAAAGATTGGAGAGTAACTCTCACCTAACATATTATAGTGGGGGCTATAATTTTATACCTATTTCTAAAGAAATTAAAAAAAAAAAAACTCATTATTTGAATGATTAGGTAAAACAAACAAAAAAAGTTTGTTAGGCAAACAGGACGATGGATGAATTCCACGTGCCAAAAACAGGGACACGGACTTGCCTTTTTTGACAACTCCCACGTGTTCTTTACGCGCCATCAAACTCAAATTTTATTATATTTTAAAAGGGATAACGACTTTTTTTAGTATTAAAAGTATAGTAATTTTAACAAGTTAGTCATAAAAGAAATTTCTTTCACAATCGAATCCTGAAAATTTTTAAAATTTTCATCATTAGTCCTCGTCTGTTAACTTGAACGCAAATTGCTTATATGGACATATTGACCCCACTTAACTTCATACTTCATCTGCCACATAAACACACTAATTCACTTGGCAACCACATCATCATCATCATCTTCTTCTTCTTCTTCTTTTTCTTCCTCCACAATGACTCCACCTCCATAAGTAAATATTTCACAACATCTAAGTATCATTTACCCTTCTTTTTCACGTCTGTAAGTTACATCATCTTCTTCTTCTTATTCTATATAGACGTGATAATTTCCTGCGAGAGATTAATAATTGACATCGATTTGAGATTGCTAGATCAACCAAGGCGTACAGGTGTTCTTCTTTAAATATTATCTTACATCTTTGTAGGCAAAGTTGAACATCTCTAGAAGATAATCACATATGTATCGAATGCAGCCAAACAAAGCTTAAAGGTTCTATGGAGGAAAAGAAATTGATGGTGATGAAAGAAAATGTCGCTAACTTCATTTTTCAATGGCAAAAGAAATAACATCTTTGACCCATTTTCTCCTGATTTATGGAATCCATTCAAAGACTTCCTTTTTCCTTCATTTTCTTCTTCTTCATCATCTTCACTGTTCCCTGATGGTGAGAATTATGCTTTTGTTAGCACCAGCATACATTGGCAGGAAACCCCACAATCCTACATCCTTAAAGCTGATCTTCCTGGGCTTAGAAAGGAAAAAGTGAAGGTTGAGATTGAAGATAACAATGTTCTTCAAATTAGTGGAGAAAGGCATATGAAAACGGAAGACAAGAATGATACTTGGCATCATGTTGAGAGTAGCAGTGGTGAGTTCTTTAGAAGGTTTAGATTTCTTGAGAATGCTAAGTTCTTGATAAAAATTTAAAATTTCTGGTTAATCGACTTTTCTTTAAAGTGTCATCTCTCTCCTACAACAGAGTATGGTTTTTTTGTTAGGGTATGGTGTTTCTGTAATGGGAAGCTGGAAAGTGTTTAATGAAAGAAGAAAAGAAAGAAGAAGAAGATGATGATGATGATGTGGCTTTGATGTGGCTGCTAAGTGAATTGGGTGTGTTTATGTGGTAGGTAAAGTATGAAGTTAAGTGGGGTCAATGTGTCCATGTAAGGTAATTTCCATCCAAGTTAACAAAAAAGGACTAACAACGAGAATTTTAAAAAAATTAAGGACTCAATTATGAATAAATTTTATTTATGACTAATTTATTAAAGTTACTATACTTTTAGGACTAAAAAAGTTGTTGTCATTTTTTTTAAAAAAACCATGCATGCATAAAGTATTTACTCCACAAACACGTAGCCAGTTTCTCTAAAATAAATAGATAGATAAAAAGAGCAAATATAACCACCAATTGGTGAAATTATTTGGTAAGAATTATCATTATTTAAATGTAATTTTTTATTTAAATTTTAATAGATACAATCATATTAAATTAATTATTAAAAAATTATCATTTTTTAAGTAATAATTGGATCAAACTATATTATAGTAATAATCAAATAAAACTGTATTATAGTAATAATCAGATGAAATTGTATTAATTAAAGTCTAATAAATTTTTAATATCAATAACTTAAAAAATATATTTTATAAATGAAATTTATCTCTCCCCAAAAAAAAATTACATGTAAATCAACTCTTTATAAGTGAGTTAATATAGTATTATGAGTTTGGAGTTCGAAATTTTTTTTAATCAATTCTAATTAGTCATTAAGCATAAATTTGTATGGATTACTTATTCGCCCGTTTTTGGAATGTTTTTTTTCATTCGATTTATATGAGGTAATTAAGTTTGTTAATTTATTTTGTAAGTAGGAATCCGTTTGTTTGCAGAAAATATTTTCTCTGAAAAATATTTTTAGAGAAAATATTTTTTGACGTTTGGCTACAATAATAAAAAACAATTGGAAAATATCATCTTTCGTGACATCAACATTTTTTACTATTCAAATTATCTTTTTGTAATGGACCTAATATATATTTTTTTACAAATTATCACTTCATAATGGATGATGTATTGATATAAAATCTATATGATAATTAATCTATATAAAAAAATTAATGAAAAATAAAAATAAAAAAGTGGGAAAGAAAAAAGAATGAGAAAAAATAAAAATAAAAAAGACGAAACCGAAAAAAGAAGGAGAGAACGTAAAATATGTGGAGAAAAAAATGAGAGAAGACAAAAATTTAGGAGAAAATAAAAACAAAAAAAGGAAAAAGAATAAAAGAAGAAAAAAATAAGGATAAAATAAAAAAAGAAAAAATTAAAACAATAAATAAAAAAGATGGACATTTTAGATAAATTTTTCTAATTTTTAAACATTGGAAAATGATTTCTCATTCTAAAACTGAATTTTTTTTTTATTTTTAAGATATTTTTCGGTGACTAATCATTTATTTTCTTTTGACTTATTTACCTTTATAATCTAAACACTGAAAAATTTAAAAAAATATATTTTTTTTAAAAATATTTTCCATAAATAAATGGAGCTTAAAATTTATTAATTATAAGTGAGTTAACATAATATTGATAAATGTTAAATTTGAAAATAAAAAACGATTTTAATTTGTTTGTTTTTTCACTCCTATAGAGAGAGGGACTTGAATCGAGTCCCTTATGCTGTTATACATGCCTTAATTAGATTGGTTGGCAACTAGGCCAAACTACACAGGATACATTTTAGGGCCTATTTGATTAAGCTATTACTCATAATTGATAGTTATTGCTGATAGCTAATAGCTAATAATCGGTGAATGTTAGCTAACTGATACCAAACACATTTGGTAAAATTATAATGATGGTTTATATAAATGGACATTATATATATATGGCATATGATATAATTATTAACATTAATATGTATGATAAAAAAATTATTTAATACATAAAAAAATTATTTAATACTTATAATAAAAATATAGTAGATGGTTTATTTATACAATTTCAAAAAATAAATATATCTACTTTTATTAGTTAATTTATTTTAAATAAAATACTAATATTAGATATAATTAGTTGTAAAATTTTTTATTAATATACTTTTTAATAATTTTAATAACTATAATATTAATATTTTAATAATTATTTAAATAATAATTTATTAAGTAATGATAATTAGTAAAAGTTTAAAGAGTAAGGGTTTGATAAAAAAAATTTAAAAACAAAAACTGGCAGTGCAAAGTTTCAAATTAGAATTTATAAACTTATACAGTTTGATATCTATTAGCTACCGGCTCATTTTTAAAATAAATTAATCAAATGAATTTTTTTAACTGTTGGGAGTTGAATATTTAGTAGTTACATCTCAACATTTAAAACGAAAACCCTTAATATTTTTTAAGAGTAAATTATTATGTATTATTCATTGATCCATGGTTGAAAAAAAAAAATTTGTCCAATTTGTATAAAACATATATGTTTCGATAACTTTTTTTTTCATTTTTTTTTTTGAAACGAGTGGTCATTGTCATCTAGATGAGTTTTTTTTTTTTTTTAAATTTAGTTTATATTAGATGATTATATATATGGTAAGTATTTACTGTTTATGTTTATTTTTTATATTATTTATCTAAATATTTTTTTAAAGATTAATTAATTATGTGTCTGTTATCTATTTAGAATCAGTTTCAAGTTAATCAAGATTTCAATATATATATCTGCCATTCAAGATTTGTAATTTAATACTAATAAATTGAGTCAATGAACATGAAACTTTTTTGGCTGCTGTTTGGATAAGTGCATACTGTCTGAGAGAAAGTGAAAGAAAATGAAAGGTGAGAAAAAAGATTGGAGAGTGAAGTTTTCTTGCAAATATATAAAGGGTCAAACACATTTTTTGTAAGAAATAAAGATAATTAATTTTGCTATTTTATTATTATAACTTTACAAATTAACCTTAATTACCCACATCATAATTTTGTTTAGAGAAATACATGTTAACCTATGAGCAAAAATTCTTGACTTAGTTTCAATATATCTATTTTATTGACCTGATCTATAGAATTAACAAAGAAAAAATCAATAATGTTCGATTAGCTAGTAGAAAAATATTCTCTTTTAAATAATAATCGTATTAAATTAGTTGTTGAAAAATTTTAACCACCTTTGTGATTATATTCGGATCGAACCGAATTAATTAAAGTCCAATAAATTTTAAATACAAATAATTTAGACAAAAAATAAAGAAAGAAAATTTCAAAAGAAAGAAAATTAAATTCAATATTTGATTAAATTGCACTTTTAGAAGGTGATGTAGTTGTTTTGTAATAATATGTAAATCATCAACTTTTTTTTTTCTCTAATTTTGAAGTCAAAAATATTCTTGCATCCTAATACATAGCATAAAAAATAAAAACAATTAAGGAATTGCTTGAGAACAATTTGTTGATACTTGAATGTAATTGGGAAAATATGGGTAATTTGCTGACCATGTCAAAATTACTAGATAGGAATGTTATTATAGTTGAAATGGTAAAAAATATATTTTTTTTATTTTTAATTAGTTTACATTTAAATTGAAATTATTTTTTTTCAAACAATTTTAACATGTGATTTGGTGCATTTAATATTAAATTTATATAAAACAATATACTATAAAGTATATTTTCATATCAGACGAATTAAAGACAAATAAAATAAAATAAATTTAAAATATATGTGCTCTTTATTTTTTAAAAATTATATTTTTAAAAAACATAGTGTGAACATTTATTAAAACAAAAAATTGGGTGGTGACGTTCCATAGATAACATTCACATTTTATGTTTTTGAAAACATGATGTTATGCAACATTGAGCATATTATGATTTTATTCTCTTGGTCTTTCCTTGAAGGCTAAGACTATATACCAATTATATAAAGATTCATACACTAATTAATCATAATATTCATAAATCATGATTTGGACCAATTAATTTAGGTGTATATCAGTCTATTTTTGGTTAATATTATTTTTTTAAAAAAAAATAAAGGTTATACAATCTAAATATTAATAGACTGTATAATAAAAAATAACTCTTTATTTTAAAATCAATGATGATAAAATTTAAATCATACATTTTAAAATATTTTTAAAAATAAGTTATCACGGTGCTTAATATTAATTATTTAAAAGATTATTTAAGCTTTTGTTTTTATATACTGTGTTAATTTAATATATCCAAAGCTGTGACATCATGAGATAAATTCTCCTTTTTTGACCACATATATGATGAAAGACCAATACTAAGTTCCAAAATACAAGTTAGGTAGTGTCGTTTTGAACGGTATATAATATAGTTTGAAATCTTTCAAACCCAAAAGTACATGTTATTCATACCTTAGACAGTTAGACATACACAATTTCTTCTCATCTTGCATTATTGGTGGCTTTATTTTTATATATTAATAAATTTAAGGATAAATAGTTATTTATCCAATATTTTAACTTAATATACTATTTCATTCTTAATATTTAAAAAATATTTATTTATTTATGATATTTACAACAATTAACACTCATAAGTCATCTGTTACAAATAAAATAGTTCACAAATTTACAAATATTAGGGATAAATAAATATTTTTTCAAATTTTAAGAATAAAATAGTATATTAGGTTAAAACACAGAGATAAATAGTAATTTACCCTAAATTTAATAATATTTTTCATAAAAAACATTTGAAAATTAAATATTTTCTTTGTGAAGAATATCCAATAGAATCAAAACACAACATCTCGTATAATGCATTTGTAGCATTGTATCAATAATGTTTTAATCCGTCAAATATTAAATTAAATTTTTTTTTTTTAATAATTACATCAAATAGAGCTATGAGGATGATAAAAAAATTTTAATAACTAATTTAACACAATTATATACAATACAACTCGAATCAAAAATATTATTTAACTGAAAATAACTCTTATCAATTTATTTTAAAACAGTTATTAATTTTTAAAATTATATACTTTAACTATGTAGCCAAACCCAAAATAATTTTATGTTATTTGAAGAATGTAAAATTTTGCTCATTATTTATGGTACAAACTTACTTAATAACTCATAATTCTAAGGATAATTCTTTATATCACGGCCTGCAAGAGTTATAGTGTTTCACGAGGGTGACAAAAGATGGTTCTGCTCCTGATTTTTTTATTATATTATTAAAATTTTTATAAAAAATTATTTATAAACTACAAATATTTAAATTTTTATATAATAAATTTACCTATGTATATTTTAAATTTCAAATTTTAAAAAAATTAAATCTCAAAAAAATTAAAATTTCAAAAAATATTTATCAACATTGAATTATCTCCAAATAATTTTTTAATCGTATGCCGCGAATTGTCATACGTATCAATCATCCCAATTCTAAATAATTGCTAATTAAGCATTGCAGATTTTAAATGCAACTTTTCGTGCTCTATCATAAGACCTCAAGGTGGTCGCATCGCATCAACCTATCATCATTGCCAAACCTTCATCTAATTACGTTTCCAATGTGATAAAATTTTGACCAACGTATTAGCTAGTGCTGCTACTTACATACAGTCCCATATATGATGATTGGCCCTTGTATACTCATACTTGTGTGGAGGAAAACAAAACTTTTTTCTTCCCTTTCCTCTCCCTATGCACAGTGCTCAATTTTGTATTGGGATAATGAATTCACAAATCCTATTAATTGTCAAAAATTATAATCAAGTGCTAAAAAAATTTCTTTTTTTAATTGAGTCCTACAAGTATTTAAAGTATTTCACATTAGTTCATCTCCGTTATGTCAAATAGAATGGACTGACGTGACAATTATACTTCATCCAATAAACTGACGTGTGCAGTCAACTCATCAATGATACTAAACTCATAAGTTCTATAAGTTATCCAAAATTTCAATCAAGTCCTAAATTGTTTCTCTCATAATTAATATGAAACAAAACCATTGAACAATATCCTTGAGTGATTCTTTCTTTTCACTTTTATTGTTCTTATTATTTTTTAAATATGAAATCCTCTTTACAGTTTTTTGATATTGAGCAATCAAAATTTCTAAAATAGATATTCTGTAATTTTTTGGAAGATTTTTCAATATATGTTGATAATGATTCGTGATATTTGAAACAGAGATATTTTTTTGGAAGATTGTGCAATAATAAGAACAATAAAAGTGAAAAGAAAGAATCACTCAAGAATATTGTGCAATTGTTTTGTTTCATGTTAATAAGGAGAGAAACAACTTAGAACTTGATTGAAATCTTGGATAACTTATAGGACATGTGGGTTCAGTATCATTGATGAATTGACTGCACACATCAGTTCATTGGATGGGGTTTAATTGTCACATCAGTCCATTCCGTTTGAGATAACAAAAGTGGACTAACGTGAAACACTTTAAATGCTTCTAAGACTAAATTAAAAAAAAATTAAGACTTAATTGTAATTTTTAACAACTTATAGGACTTGTTGATTCATTATCCCATATTGTATTTAAACAATATCATTATCTTAAAGAGGTGCCGACTGGTTTTAACCAGTAATCATCCCTTACTTATTTACTTATTAACTTCTTTTCATTTTCTATCTTTTAGTTTTATCGCTGATAATAATAATGATGGTTATAGATATGTTGTTGATAGACTTTCTGTATAGACGGCTTTGCAAGTCTGTTATCCTCCGGTTAGTCTAGGTTTTGATCTTCTGGATTTGGACGATGGAAGATGATCTCAGATCTTCTACTGATATGCAATATAGGTGGAGGTTGATTTCTCCATAGATGGTTAAAATTTAGAGCTTTTTGATAATGGAAATTCCTAGCTTGAAACTGTTATTCTTCTGTCTGGACAAACTCATCATGATCAGTCCAAAAAAATTATCAACTCGAGCAGATCTAGTTTGATGCAGTACACCAGGTTGTTGTTCTCCATTTTGTCGGTACCGCTGTTAATGACTCTAAAAGGCTACGTTTATGTTTTTCTTAACACAGAAGAATTTTCCTAAAGTTGAGAAACAATAATTTTGAACTTGCTCTTAATATTGGCCCTTCAAAATGTAAAAGTGTATTAATCTTTTTTAGTGTATTGATTCTTCTAATATGTACTGTTGTTTAATATATGATAATCTACAATTGTTCGAAAAAATACTTCTGTGGAGACTTAAATCATTTCTTAGAGTTTTAAAAATTGTTCTTTTCACCTAATACATGGTCTTCAATAATGCATGACAAATACACAAAAGGCCAGGCCAGTATGACTAATACATTAACACCCTCTGAACTCGACATCTTATCAGTTTATAGTTATACCTCAGTTTACAAACCGATTTAGACACTTTAACTTATTAAAAATAAAAAAAACTTTGATACTTTTAATACTATTTGAGATGGTATTTTTATTAATTAAAATAAACTATTTAAATGTCTATAATTTAATTAAAATATTTATAAGTCATATTTTAATAAGTAATTAATATATTAAAATAGTCAATGGTAAAATATATCAAGTTTAGTATTAAATTAATAAATTTTAAGAAAATAAATATATAAAAATATTAAAAAAATCAAAGAAGAAAAAATTTATGTAGTTTGACATGATAATTTACGTCCATGGACATTAAAATTAATACTATATTTCATTTATTATTTTTGTGTGTCTAATAAATACACAGTAGGTTTATTATATTCAAAAAGTACTAAAAATAATATACAAAAACTCTAATTACCTTCTAACACTAATTATTATTTTTTTAAAATTATACAAAACACATATCGGATCAGAAACAAAACAAAAAAAAAAAAATATATATATATATATATATATATATATATTCAACTCAATACAAGTGTTTTTGCAAACTGGATTATTCATGTGAGTGAATAGAAAGAATTTTTAGCTGCTAAGTTATCACATAGATAAATCATACTCCCTCTATTTCTAAATAATTGTTGTTTAAGAATTTTTCACATAAATTAAGAAATATATTTAATATATGTATAAAATATTATACTACCCTTATAATAATTTCTCAATTAATCATTAGTTTTGTATAAAGTTTCAAAAGGAGTATATATCTATTCAATTAATTCTCATATATTAAATAAGGATGAAATATGAAAAAAAAAGTAGTTAAAATGTATTTATAATTTAAAACGACAATTATTTAGAAATAAAATTAGATTTCTAAAATGACAATTATTTAGGAATGGAGAGAATATATATCTACACAAACTTCCTTTTTTAAAGAAAAAAGTTATTTCATCCTGTTTGAAAATTTGTGACAAGTCGGGTAGAGAAGGCACTTAAGTAATTCGGTAGTCCTTCTTGTGCATTCATGCTTTAAAGAAAGAACCTACCTATGTTCAAAAAAGAGAACCCACCTCAAAAGTCCACACTTCAAGGAACCATTTATACACATCAAAGTTAGGGTTGACAAAATGTTATTATCAGAATAATCTAATTATTTTTTCAAACTAACTCCATTGTTATATATACATTTAGCTAGTAAGGGAATATCATGAAAAACAGCTCATAAAAATAACATAAACAATTTGTTTGTGGCATTGATTTGTTTCTGGAATTTAATGAAGAAGAAGATCACATTAAGAAAAAGAGAGAATAATTAAAGTTAATCTGAAAGCTAACAGGAAAAATATAAGAAAATGAATAAAGAATTTATTCACTTCCAAGCTACAGCTAAGTAACTAATGAGAGTAATCATGGCTGTTGCATAATACAAGAACATTTGTATACTAGTATAAGCCACACTTTATTAATTTTTTCTGCAAAATTAATATTAATACACATATATATTTATGCTAAACAGCTAAAGTATATATGCTTGAAGCATCCCCTTTATAATCAAACAAATATTTTAAGTAATTGCCATGGAATAGAATTATCATGTTCTCTTCTTTAATCTATGGCATCGACATCTTGGATGCTTCAAATTTGCCAAAAACGGTTTGGTTTAACTGGTACGGATTATTTTCACTTAAATAATATTTTAAATTTAAATTACTGTGCATGTAATTGCATAAAATAGTTTTTGAAAAATCTTTACCCCTTTGGTTCTATTTTTAATAGAATTGAATTAATTAGAAATTAATAAATTCTAAATAAAAGCAGTTTGGATAAAAAAAAAATTACACTATTAGAAAAATAATATATCTTCTATTTTTAAATTTAAGAATTTTGAATTTTTTGTGTGGAAATTTCATTTGTAATTACATTTATTAAACATAAGGTTAAAAATCTTATGGCAATACTAATTAATAGAATTTTTTGAATATGGAAATAAATAGAGACATCAACTATATTTATAATCTCTTAATACCTTTCCTAACCCGCCTAAGACAGATAGTAAAATATTTTGTCACGAAACCAAGGTATTTGGTTGAAAGCAGTGTTCAATTTCCCATCTTCTTTACTTTTTCATTTTCAGCCATAAGATCTAGCCTCTCCCCCATTTTCAGCCATAAAACTTAACAATTTAGTCTAGTTTTTTAAAAAAAAAAAAATGAACAAGCTCTGGCAAATTCTTTTCTTATTATGGCCTGATGTTACACCTTTCACTTTTTTGAAAATATGGTCAACTGCAAATTCAATTATTAATGGATGATACATGAAGCTTATAGAATCCTCACTAGTTACAGGAATTGATACTGCAAAATTAATAATATATTTGAAGCAAACTTTACATTATAAAGAGGTTAAGCATGCTTAGTTATCAATCTAAAGCAAATATGACCAAGAAAAGACACCTTTCCGCTGATTCAGGAATAGAAAAACTACAAGACAATGCTATAATACTCTGTGATGATTGATGACTATGAGACATGTTAGCCACAGAACTTGCAGTTTCATGCTGTTTTCAATTGCGTATGAGTGGAAAAGGAGAAATGCCACTCCATTTGGAAATTAAAAATGGAAGAAGAAAAGGTTATGGAGATACGGTGACTCTCGGCCAAGGCTTTTTAGGTCGGCACTGTTCCAACATATATAAGCTTTTTTTTTTTTTTTAAGGATATGCAAAGCTGTAAAATGTCTAGAATTCCTAAACATCATCTCAAATTGCTCACCATGGTCGACTTGACAAAACGACCGCCGCCCATGTGCCGATGTGGTCAGGGTGTCTTTCTGTATGGTTCCATTGCTAGACACTGCCAGATAATTTCTGGTGGCACACAAAAATGATAACATGAAACTTAAGATGGCAGTGACTTTCACCATGCGTTGGAACTTGAACGTCACATTTTTGCTTCCTTATGATAATCAGTATATCGGCCAATGTTAGGCAAGCATTTCTTCTACCCTTAGGCGTAGCCTGCAGGACGTACTGACTGCAACGATCAGTAGGAGGGGATATCCTTGACTCCTTAAAGAGGAATAGGGTTGGTCCATGGACACTAGGATAGTGTGGCAACCACATGTTGCTGCTAGGCTAAGATTAAGAGAGGACTGTAATAAAGTACAACTAGGCCTTAATTGCAGTTTATATACAAGTGACAAATGGATAAGTCGACTCTTCTTCATAGATATGGGACAGAAATTGATTAACCATGCTCAGGGACTAGCAGAGGAGAAGAACTGAATGCACTTTGGTTCAAAAACTGGCAGCAGAAATGGTTGCGGAAACTGCACTCTTGAAAGCGATAGCCCCAAGATTGAATTCAACAACAAAAGATGCTGTGAGTAGAATTCAGTACAAGCATGTAATAGATATGGTCAGGAGATGATACTGAGGCATCAGCATTTAGGTTTGATTGAACAATGCTAATTCAACAGTAGATAACTAATGCGCCCATGCCACAAGCACTGAATCTGCTTCCTTTACAAATCTGTACACTCAATTTAACTACCTTTGACGATGATAACAGCAATAAATTCACAGTTTGAAAAGCAGAAAATCTCTCTCGAAAACCAACTGTATATTTAATTAACACAACAAAAATTTTGAACTAATCATAATCATTGATAGTACAATTTACAGAACTCTGAAAGATAAATAAACAGTCAACAAGAATGCGAACATATAAACAGAATTACAATGAGAATTGAAGTATTAACAAATCTACAGTAATAACTATTGTACCTATTCGGCCACTGAAAGCAGCAGAGCAATTCTTTCTTTTTTTTCCCTGAAACTGCAGGCGATTTAGCTTTTATTCATGCCTCCAGCATACAAATTAATGCTATACAAAAAGTCTTCTCCTACGCAAGATGCTGCTTTTGAATGACAACTGTGTTGATAGTGAAAGAAAAATGGCAGCTTTGATTGCATTTTATCTTTATCCAACTATGTCCAGCCAGAAACAGGGATACCCTGCTTTTGAAACCATTCAGGCATGTGGAACCTTTCATATAGCAGAGGCCTCACATCTTTCTGCTTAGACAGCTGCTTTAGGAGTGGAAGAAGGACATCAAGAAGCTGAGAAGCCATAAGAAACAGATAAAGAGGTGATTAGTAGAAGAAAAAACAACTTTTGCAAAATTGATGCCGTAAGTTTGTGCAATAAATCTTTGCTACCTGTGTATCATGTGGTTGACCTGCAGAAAATGGAACACATGGAATTCCATTTAACGGTTGCAACAAGAAACTAAATGGATTGTTGTCAACTATAACAATTTGGGAAGGATCATTTGAGATGCAGGAGAGATCCTTCACATGCTCTCGATATTGCCTGTTCACATGCCACTTGAGAGGTTTTCCAAAAGAAAAGAGCTAATCTCTAACTTAATGATTGGAAAAGTAACCTATGGTTCAAGTGATAAGAACTAATTTCATGTGAAAAAAATGGAATTCAGAATGGAATCAATTAAAAGTGTACATCATAAAATAACAAGAAGAATCAGAAAGTATTGTAATGTGCCATCCTAAGAAATGCAGTTGTATCATGATTTTTTTCTCAACTTTGTATGTGAACATCAAACTCAAGCAAAAATTACATGAGAAATCATTAACTGGAGTACCAAGGCATTGTCCTTCTAAGAAGTGAATTCATCAGAACATCAATAATCCTATCCATAAGATGCTAAAACTAACTCAAAATCCTACATCTACATGGGCCAGATAAATTTCAAACAGAATCATAGCACAAGAAACAAGCTAAATTAAGGCCGCAATAATTAAACAAATTTTCAGGAGCTTGTTTGACCATGACAACTGATAGACAATGCAGATGATTATATATCTAATAGAAATATTCTCAAATCATATCTGATAGAATTTGACCAATTGTAATTTGCGTGGATTAGTAATTTAACATAGAAATTCAGTAACTTGCACAACCTAAAAGTGTAATATTTTCCATTTCACCAGGTACTAGTGTTTTCATGGATCACTCATGGCTGTAAAATAGCTAACATAAAGGAATACTTGAGCCTTTCCTAACAGGATGAGCTGAAAAGAATTTCATCTTGCAGTTTAAACTTAAGAAATTCTTTTACTTGTTAGCATGGTAGGTATGTTTCTCTAGATCAGCACAATATTTGAGCTAAAAGTCAATTCATCTAAACCTAAATCCCAAACTGGTTGGGGAAGGCTATTAAAAAATTTTCTTCCACAATCAATTTGGGGCTAAATCTTCAAGAAAATCAGGGTGTCACTCATTCCTTTCTACTATTTCCTCTATTCAAGTCATTCTAAGTTAGCCCATTGCTTTCCTTTCTCATGCAACTTCAATATGCTCAACCTTTCATAACAGTGCATCCAGCAACTTATTTTCTATACCATCAAAACTATTCAAGCTAATAAAGAAAAAATAATTCAAGGGTCCATTTTCTTATATTACGGATTTAAGGGAAAAGATAAAGGAAAGAAAGTGGCAAATAGCTTACGTGCTACTTGTTGAAGGCCGATAAAGGCGATGACTAAATACATTTTCTGTATCAATTCTGTCCACAAGCGGCTTAGCATAACCTACAAAAAAAGCATAGAAAAGAAAAGGTTAATAAGAAAGGAAAAGGCCTAAAAAATGGGGCAAGTAGTAAGCAAACCTTCAAGGCCAGCAGTAAACAGAACAAGATCTGCAAATTCACTAAGCTGCTTTAAGAATTCAGCCAACCCCGGACGCTCAAACACCGTGACATAATTTATCTTAGGTTTTCCTTCACATTCCTTCAAAACCCAACATACCCAAATCATAAATTTGGAGACATACCATGCAATCATTGTAAATTACTAGAATATAAGATATATATAACCTTGTCTGAAGAAACACATTCCAGCTCAAACCACTTCACTCCAGCTTCTGTTGCTTGATTACGTAAAATAGCTGGCAAACTAGATGTCTCATAGGCACAAACTAATGTTTCATCCAAATCAAGAACCACCTACAGTTGCATGCATAAGTGTAAACAAATCAAAACAGGATAAAATAACTAGATTCCCATGCTACACACTACGCAAAATCAAAACTTTCAAAATCAAATTCTTCGAAAAATACATATCAACTGCAACATTTCAATTGAATTTGAATTAAATTGAATTGAATCCTTCGAAAATCAATCAAATCATTGTTTTGAAGCTCAAAGAATTGAATTCAAGCAATTACAGTTAATCAAATTGACTTTAAAAAAAAAAAAAAAAAAAACAGGTATTTTTAGACTTCCCAACTGAACATCTAAATTTAGATTCTAAAAACGACATCAAATCGATCAAATCACATAGAAAAAGAGGGAATTTTTGAACTTTACCGTTAATTTTTTACTAGGCTCGTTAACTGGAATAGCAGGCGGAGGACCAGAGGCGATTTCGAGCGTAGCAGCGGCCGGAAGATCGGTCTCGGTATCGGTTTCAGTTTCGGTCAACTCGATGACCGGCAACGGTTTAAACGAGTTACTAGAAGACGACGACGAAGAAGAAGAGAGAAGCGGAAGGTGACCTAAAGTTCTAAGGATCTGAAGAAAGATCTGGAAGAAAAAAGCTAACCAGTTCCATAGCGCTCTCCATACTTGAATTGACTTAGGTGAGTATACTACTTCCGGCTGAGTCAACTCAGCCATAGAATCGGTGATGGCGTAAGAGCTGGCGACGGTGCTGATGGTGGTGGTGGTCGGGTCGCGGTCCCGGTCCCGGTGGTCGTGGGGGTGATGATTTTTAAATACCGATGCTGCTTTTCCTTTTTGTTGTTGTTAATTAATGTTGGTGGCTATGGTGGTGATTGTTCGATAAGTGATGCTAAAAAGAAAATTAATACCCACGCGCTGTGATTGGCAAGTGGTGTTGGATTCATGTAACTTGAGTAATAGTTATAGGATTTTTGTTTTGATTGTCAATTCATTTTGGAATGTTGGCATAATTATCTTTTTAAGTGGAGTTTTCGAAGTAAATATATACGCTTTTAGTTTCAATACTTTTGATTACAAAAATAAAAAATAAACATGATTTTTTATATATTTTTTCTATTATTCAAAATTCAAAAAAATTAGAGAAAAATTCAAGTTACATGAAAATAGAAACAAATAAGTTTCAAATGAATAGATACTTTGAAATATAATAAAAAAAATTAATTTAATTATTGATTTTTATTTATTTTTATTTATTTTTCTTTATTACTCAAAAATGTGGATTGAAAATTGATTTGGAGAAATTGGTCCTTATTTATTTTCTTCTTATGGTACAAAATGTAGGTCATGATAGAAATTAAGGATATCAAAAAATATTGAATTTAATATCTTATTTTCATAAAAATTACATTAAAATTTTTAAAAATTAGCATGTTAAACCTTTCAATTTTTATATTTTTAAAATGTTATTCATAAATTTATTATATTTAAAAAATGTATTTTCTATTTTTATTAATATTTATCTTTCATTAGATCAATACACTCTTTATGGTTAAATGACAACTTATAATTTAATATCTAGTATCAAATTTAATGAAGTAAAGTATTACTCTCTCCTTTCCTTTTTAATTGCCGCTTTTGGAAGTTTCACTTAGATTAAGAAACAATTACTTAGCTTTAATTTTAGAAAAAAAATAAGTCAACAGACTAAAATATCCTTAATTTTTGAAAGATTAAAAATTAAATCAACAAATAACTTTGAAATTGTATTGAGCATTAATAACTTTGCATTGATAATGATAAGGGTAAAATTGACAAAAAATGATTGTCATTTTATTGATGGTATAAAAGTGACAATTAAATGAAATTTCATATTTTTTTTAAAAGTGACAATTAAAAAAAACAAAGGGAGTATTTGATTAGAATTAAAATAATTAACATATCATTTATTATTGAGAATTAAAAGACACTTCGTTGATAAATTTTTCTTCAAAATTGTTTAAATATCAAAAATTATTTTTTTTTGCTAGTGTATAATAATAATAATAATATCAATGTTTTCACTTTTTCCAATTTACGAGCAAAATTAGCAATGATAGGGAAGGGTTGACAAGCGCTCAAGGTAGAGAGTGGGTAAAAAAATACAATAGACAAAAGAGAAAGTGAAAGAGGGAGTTTCTATTGAATCGAATCAGCCAATAAGAAGAGACAGTTTATTTTTTTTCTCTTTAAATGGTTTTGTCCTTAATAAAAATAAAAATAAAAATAAAAATAAAAAAAGCCAGAGAGTCTCAGATCTGCTGCACTCACTCCTACCCAAAAAAAAAAAATATATATATATATATATATTATCAATCAAGCTTACTCGATATAATTTTAAATTTGCTATGAATAAAACTTATTATTCATATTAAATATAGTAAATTTCATTTTTCGCTATTATTAACAACTACAAACTTATTTTTATTAGATATTAACAAGTTATAAGTCGATGACATATTGATATAAAAAAAAGTATTAAAAATTAACTGGTCAATTTTAAAATTCTTCAAGCTCATTGTGTATGAATTTGGATATCGGTCTGGTTTATACTATTTAGCTAAAAGATATTTTAAGTTTGAACATTTTTTTGAATTATTTCATTGCTAAACTTAAATTTTAATAGCTCTGAACTCAAAAATTTTAAATCCGATTAAATTCGATTTGATTTATAATTTGAACAAACAAATAGTCGAAATAGAATAATAAATTGATTGATGAAAAGTTATTTTTACACAAGAAGTTGGAAAAATAAATACTCAATTGAATGAAACTAGTGCTTACATTATATGATAGATAGTTGGTTGGAAGCAGACGACCTTGTTTCTAACCAATTCATTTTTTTTTATCAAAGACAATAAGTTCTGCAATACTTTTGTTTGTTTGTGTTCTATTACATTTCTTCATTTCATAGCTCCAATTTGATGACTTTTCGAGGCCATTTTTGTTTTTCTTCAATTTCATATAAAGTATAAACCAAACTTGTCATTGTCTTGGTCAGATGTATTTTTTTCATATGATATTCTCGATATATGGCAGCCATTTTAATTAATCTCTAATTAAATTAAGATAAAAATAAATTTCAATTCAAAAAGACAAGTCTCAATTCAGAGACATATAAGCACAAAAATTGAGCTTAATTTTCAATAGAAGTGATAAAAGTCTCTAAACAAAACCCTAAAATATATATTTATAGGAAATATAAATAAAAATTCTAGATAAATACAAAATTACCTCTAATTAAATAATTATCTTAAATAACAAAATACTGTGTTGAAATGACGCACAATCATATATATTCATTGTTCTGAATTGTTCGCTCGCTGACACAACCATATTAAAACTACATATAACCATGTTAAAACTACACATAAATGTATACAATTTCTATGCACTCATAAACGCTTCACATCAGATAGCCCCATAAAGAGAATAAAATTTTTCCCCCACTTTTTTTTTCTTCATAAATAAAACTAGGTCTAATATTTTATTTTAAAAAATCTAAATTTTTTGCCACTTCAACTACCATTCCATAATAATTCTTGGTCAGATTAGGACTATAATAAAAATTCATGTTGGCTAATTTTGCTTACGCCTTACTTGAATTTAATAATAATTAGCACAAGAGTACTCATCCATATCTCCTTGGCCAAGTTGGATTAGATGTGAACTAGACAAAGGTTGATGCATGCAGCAGCCAAAATACAAGCGATTAAGACCAAGTTGTTCCTTAGTTTTCTCCATAAGAATATCATCTAGCACATTCCTTTGTTATTTTTTCTTGTTCCAATACTAAAAAATTGTTCTTTTGTTCCTAATAAAAAGTTGACACCATAGTTAAAAAATATATGTTCTTTGATTTGATTTTCTTTGTTACATCAGAATAGATTATTTTTTTTCCAATGAATTGTTTTATTATATTGGGTTTTATTCATGGCTGCCTAATGCTTAGCTCTCCAATATGCCCCATGTTCAAGCTCCCAAATTCCATGGGGCAACCCACTTGACAATTGTTTGTGATCAGCCCCTTTAATGGACTAGTATTGTAAACATTTCTGTTGTTTCAGTAAATACCATATCTTCTAAGATTAGCCTGTGAAACATGTAGATACAAGTCGCACCAAACTTAGAGAGCTTGAATTCTTTTAAATAAAGTCTTGAGTTTTATATATACGAAAAAAAATAAATAAATAATACTTTATTTGTTCCTTTTTATCTGTTACTTTAGAGAATATGTAAAATTTTATTTAATTGTCACTTTTATATAACTAATTTTTTCCTTACGTGTCTTGCGCGTGATCAATATTATTGTTAAACATGTAAGATTGTGATAATATTAAATAAATATATTTATAACATAAATACTATAAAATATTAAAAAAAAGGAATATAACTAAAAAAGTAATAATAAATATAAAATGACTAAATAAATAAATAATAAACATAAATAATCAGTAAAAATTTTTTTAAATATTATTATAAAATATAAATTCATTATTAACTATAATGTAAATAAATTAAAATAAAAACAATAAAACAATATAAGATATAGAATAACAATACTTTTTCAACTAAAAATATTTTTTCTCTATTCATAATTTGATATATGGTCTAGAATAAAAAAATTAATAAGTGTGTTTACGTACTTTCCAAAACAGTAGAAACCATTCAAATTACTTAAAAATCATTAAACAATATTATAACTATATATGTTTTACGATGGTCAAATTAAAATAAACAAATTTGAATTGTATTAATTTTATTATTATTATTTAATATTATTATTCAATTATTATTTAAATTATATTAATTAATATTATTTTAATTATTTAATTTTATTATTTAATTTATATTTATTTTATTATTTGAGTAATGTTTTTTTTAATGATCAAATTAATGTTTTTTCTTAAATGTATGGTAAAAAAAAATCATTGGATTATAATCCCAATAAACAAATAAATAAAACTCTATAAAGTTATTATCACTTGTAATTCTAACTCTTGTGCAAAATATAAATTTTTACTCAAAAAATAAAATAAATTAATTTTTTAATTTATAAATGTACAATTGAAATAAAAATAAATTATAAATTTTTTTAATTGTCTCGATAAAATATATTTTTCATCTTAATAATATGAAAATATTATTTATTTTAATTATTTTGTTGAGATTTTAGAGTTCTAAAAATTTAAAATCGTTGAGAATCAAGTTTAAATGAAAATTTTAGTTAATATAATCTATTCAAAAAAAGAATTTGATGAAAATTCATATTTATTTGCTGAAATTAAATTATTCAAATACATTATAGGGTTATTTTTATTATTAAGTAAAAAAATACATACCCTTTTTTGTCCAATTTTTTTTTTTCTGTATTCATACTTTTATATAGTATAAATCAATAAAATTTAAATTCCTTTTTATCAATTTTACCCTTATCATTATCAACTCATTTATTACTCGTTTAACCTTATCTTTTTTTGCTTTGTACAATCAACCAATAGTACTCTAGTCTGTCAACTTATTTTTCTCCTAAATTCAAGACTAATTAATTGTTTCTCAATCCAAGTGAAACTTTCTAAAACAACATATAAAAAAGAACATAGAGAGTAAATGTCAAGAGAACTTTATCTTTTACAATCTCCACCACCCAGCTCAATCTAAATTAGCTGGAACTCTTAAGACTAGTTGGTAATAACAGAAAAGGAAAAAATCTCATAAGACTGGCCTTTGATCATGGCAGCCTCCAGCACAAATCATCAGAGCATCAAGAGCTGCATGCTAAACTTACTAAATTTCACAAATCATATCAGTGCACTGATTATTTTATTACTGTGTTGTTGTTTATGCCAACCAATGGTTCAACGTTCATGCTACATACAAACCCTCCAGGAAGCAAAAGGGGTTTCAAAAAAAAATATACATGCAGGGTCTGTACAGAATAAATTATGTGTTAATTAACAAGCAAGCATATTAATCCCAGCAACGCTGGTGTTGCATGCATGCACATCAAACCAAAACTGATACCGGAAATTTACATCCAATCTTGTGCTCTTAGCGAGTTTTTGGCTCGGTTCACAAGATGGTTCCAGAACAGAGAAAAAAAAAATCAGTATAAATTGGACTCATATGGATAAGAAAGCCAAGGGTGCTCTAGTGCCTCCCTAGCAGTTGGACGCCTCAGAGGATTGACCTCAAGCAAGGTTTGCACAAAGTCAATAAATTCAACATCAGAAGTTTGCAAATGATGCTCCAACGAGGACTCCTCTGGTATTATATATTCTAGTTGGTCCGTCTCCTGGACAAGGAATTAGCTGTATATATGAGCAACAAGTAGTCGCAAAGAAAGAGGAATTTTTAAAACCTAAATGACGGTCCTTTAAAGTTGAATCTTCAATTGAAGGAACATGCTCATTATATTCCGATTGATAAAGGTAAAATGAAATGGATGCAGTGAGCATTTTTGGTTTCTTTTAGTGAAGGAATATGGAGTCAAACCTCATTTACATAATAGAGATCATATTCTTTAGTGAAGTACTTGTGTGTTTCTTGCCCTTTCTCCAACATCTCCAACTCAAAAGGACCCAGCATCCCAACCATGCGAGCAAGGATCATTACAACCGCATCATTCGGAAACAGTACCTGTAAAAGACAGATACTAAATATAACTTATTTGCTGAATTATTGAAAAGAATTCTTAGGTATTCAAGGAAATATACAAGCTCCATAGGAGTTGGAGATTACAAACAGATATATAACTTCAAAATGCTATCAGCTTTAATCTAAGAAATAAAAGAAATCCGGCTATAATACATACTTCCCCAGAGCATAGCTCAACCAAGATGCAGCCAAGAGACCATAAGTCGATTTTTTGGTCATACGGAAGACCCAAAATGACTTCAGGAGCTCTATAGGAACGAGATTGTACATATAGGCACAAGTGGTCAGACTGAAAGCAACTGCTTCCAAGATCAATAACCTTAATCTCAGATCTTCTGTAACTCTTTATAAGAATGTTCTCAGGCTTGAGATCACAATGTATGATTCCCAAGTGGTGCAAGTATTCCAGTGCCTCCAAACATTGACGGGTTATGACCTGTGATGGAAACAATCAAAAATTCATATTTACACATGTTTCATGCTCTCAGATTTATAGCAGCAGAAAATAAATTTTTCAGAATTGGCCGGCTAGATTACTTGATAAGAAATTGCAACTAAAATGCCTATATACAGCTAGAAAAAATAAACATTTGTATCAGAATCATTTGTACCAGACAACTAAAGTTTCTCCTGATGAAACATTTTAAACAGTAGAACTACAAACCTAAAAGAAAGGGAGTAAACTCAGAGCACCAGAAGAAAATTACATAGGTTAATTGCTGGACCAAACTAACCTGCAGCCTGTTCAGTG
This sequence comes from Mallotus repandus, assembly GCA_949671775.1. Classification (NCBI taxonomy): domain Eukaryota; kingdom Viridiplantae; phylum Streptophyta; class Magnoliopsida; order Malpighiales; family Euphorbiaceae; genus Mallotus; species Mallotus repandus. The sequence goes on from CATIWM010448789.1 coordinate 34,433, forward strand.
TGAAGTAAGGTTCACCACCAGATTCTTGATTGAATTTCTGGAACTCGTATAAGTTTGCTCGGAGGAGTTCGCAAACAATGAAAAGATGCTCCTGCAGAGTTTTGAGTAGAAAACATAACATGTGATTTAAGAATTTCAAAAGATGAGATAATGGGAGCAGTTACTACAATTTCTAGCAGTAACACATGTCTTTACATTTAGAAATCATTGTCTACCAATCACAATCTGTACTAATAACTTCGGGCACTCCTCATTCCAATTACAGGAAAAACATAACTAACCACCTAAGTTTTCTGGACATACCTGGTGATAGAAGTAGTCATAAAGACGCAGAATGTGGCGTTCATCAGTTGGATCATGCTTGTTTACAAGCTTCAAAAGTTTAATTTCATCTAAACTCTGGTCGAAGAAGTCCTTATCATTTTTAATAATCTTCAAGCAAACATCTATTCCTGTGTAAAGATCATGTGCCTGCACAACCTTACTGAAAGCAGCTGAACCTAAGTATTCTGTGACATAATATCTGCCTGCAATGACAGTATTAAGAACAATAGGCAGATCCTTGTTTTCCTCAAATCCTGTCCTGCAGATAGCATTCTACGTTAGTATATTGATTCTACGTATCAACCAACAATGCAGAAGAATTCAAATTTCAATTGAAACAAAAAAAAAAGCCCAATTTTACGACAGCAACCCATATGCAAAAAACATGGGCTAATTTTCTATAGAGTCCTCTGCAAACTTATATTGGCTTGAGAAGTTATTACTGTTGAATTGAAAAGAATTTGGCTCATTCAGACTAAACACTTGAACGACTTGCTTATTCATTCCTACAAATTTTCAACTAGTCCAATTGACATCCATATCAAGATAGAAACCTCAATGCAACCAAATGTTTAGAGAATCATGCATCTCGAACAAACCTGTTTTTCCTGTGTATTATTCGCAGATTAAATGTTTCATACTCATCCTCTTTAGTGTCAAACATCAAAAGCTCATCAGTATTAACTTCTCCATCCTCTTCCTCTGCAGTAGCCCTAAGTTCATCAGCTTCTTCGTTTGCTTCTCCACCATTTCCATATCCATAGTCATCCATTTCATTTAGCACGATTTCAGAGGAATTTTTATAACTTTCAATCCAGTCAACTCTGGAATGTGTTTTAGAATCATAGTCACCATTCTTGGTTTTTTTGTTTCCAGGAGCTATATCATAATCAGTGGGAACGTCTCCAACTTTTAGCTGATAATCACTTAAATCTGTTTCTTTGGAGTTCAAAAAAATTTGACTGGTACAGCACTCACCATACATTCCCCCTGCTCCAGCACAGCATTTGCAAAGGGCAACTGAGCCACCATTCACCTCAATGCCTCCATCAGGATGGTTTCCCTTATCAAGATGCTCATAGTCCATTGTTTGAGCTTCATTCTTATCTTCAGCAGATATCATATTAAAAAGACAAGGCTTATCCAAGTAATCATCGTTTGCTTGTGCTTCAAAATCTTCATTTTTACCATACAGACCTAGTGAATTTTCAAATTGGTTTACTGCCTCTGATGTCATGACAAACTTATCCTCACTAGGACCACCAAAATAGTCTAGGCCGTTTAAGGATGGGGTCATGAAGTTTCCTTCCTCTTTGTCATCATACCAATTAAAGTCATTTTGCATATCGAAATCAGGGTAATCACGAGCCGTGCCAAACTCTGACAACCTATCTGATGATGTTTCTGAATTAGCTTGAGATGCAGAACGGAGTCCATATGGATTTGTAAATTCTGCAGAAAATGGAAAAGGGAAAGAATGTTGAAGCGACCACCAACTATATTTGATGCAAAAGCACTGAACAGAAAAGGGAAAAAAAAAAACAACAATTGCAAGATACCAGATACTCTCATATCAAATGATGGTAGCTTTATTAAAATATTCTCAAGATCAATTCTTAGCAGCTGAATGATGACGAAAGTGGTGCATTTTCCGAATATTTTGTTCTTGTATTCAATGAACAAAGCAACAAAAATAGAATAGCCCAGAACCAGAAGTGGAAGCATGCAGGCAAAATCCATTTTTGCAAAAAAAAGGAAAAAGAGGAAAAATTATAGAAATACAGCAAAAATGAAAGGAAAAATTAAAGAATGGTTCTCTAATAGATAGTAATAAATGATATCTTGTTGTCTCAAGTCATCATCAGAAATAGAAATTTTGGTAGATGAGAACGCTCGGTTCCAAGTTTTTTTTTTTGGGTTGGAGCTCAGTTAATGAGACCCTCCACAAACAAATAAAAGAATCATATAATTATCTAAATAAAGAAAAGAATCAAAAACCTGTCAAAGTTACACATATCTGATGTAACATATGATCCATTAATCTTGAAGAATGAAATGAATTTTGAATCCTGAAATTGTACTATATTAGGCCAGATGATGAAAGAAGATTTATACATTTCCAGTTAACCGCAGGCAACACAATTGATCGAAAACCTTAATTTTATCTTTTCAAATCCAAGAAACAAAACCAAAGATATGATTATGCAAGAAACAAACAATTATCAATAAAAAAAGCTTGAATCTTTAATAACAGTCAAGAAAATATACCTGAAGAGCACAATTCACTAGTAGAAGATCCCAAGCTAACAAACTCATCATCTGAGGTCGACCCAGAATTTGATCCGGGCCCTTCATTACTACGACAATCACCGTCGGCAACAACTTCCGGCCGCCGGAAGGTGGCCGGAATCCTAACAGGGGGCAAAACAAACAAGAATTTCTCAAAATCAAAAGAACCCAGTTCATTTTTCTCAATTATATCTTGTTTAAGAGCTAATTCAGCTTCTTTTAATCCATTTTTGCGTAGAAAATCCAATACAGCTTCTACTGTTGGTGAGTGCACTGCTGCTGCTGCTGATGACTCTGATTCTACAACTTCTGCTTCTGCTGCCATGATATAGAAGAAGAAGATGATGATGATGATGATGATGGTACCAACAAGTGAAGCTCAAAGTAGAAGAAGAAAATGGAGGAAGAAAGAGAGAAGAGGAGTTGTTATCGAGTACATGTTTAAAGGTTTGCATGCTCTTTCTATTGTATCAGTTTTAGCTGTGATACGGAAGCTAAGGAAGATACAGAGAGAGATGGAGAAGGTGTTATGTCTTTCCTTACCAACTTTGAAAAAGTGTAGGTCTCTAATATAATTACAAAACTACTCCCAAAAATTAATTTTATTAACATTTCAGTCCATAGTTTTTCAAAAGAAAAATAAACCCAAACCTTAAATTTATTGTGTATTAAGTTCTTATAATGAAAATTCAAAAATTAAAATATTTCATGTTACATAAATTTAAGCATTAAGATATTAAATTTTAAAATTTGAAAATTAATAACTTTTAATATAAAAAATAGAAATATATATCAATATACATCAGTATATGATTAATATAGAATTTAGTAAAAATACAACTCAAAATAAATATAGAAAACTTTCATTAGCAATTCTTCTAATTCAATTGAATTTGAATATTTAAACACAATATTTACTTATTCAAATAAAATAACTACTCTAAAAAGGCGTTTCAAATAAATTATATTCTAATTAACCAATAAATATTTATCAATTAATATAATAAATATTAATTATATATATTGATTGATTTAATATAAAAATATAACATAAATATACTTCTTTAATATTTTTTATTTTATTTAATTGCATTTAACTAAATTATAATTCTTATAGCTGTTTTAACTTTAATTTTTTAGTGCTTTTTCAGAAAAAATTATAATATAATTAAAATATTAAAAATTAAAATATAATAGTAAATTTATATTTTATGAGTAAAGAATTGAATTATCAAGTTTAAATCAAAGTTCAAGGAATAAAAGTGTTATTTTTGAAATAATAAGGAGGACATAAGGGTATTGAATACTAAATCTCATGGAGTGATTTGTAACTTTCAAGGTTTAATTTGGGTTTAGGGAATCGGGTCAAAGGATTACACGTGGACATTGTAACAGACGTACACGTGGTGATTGATGATGATGCTGATGTTATTTGGGTGATTGTGGTGGGTCTTTGTTATTTGTTTTTGGTGGTGTGTCTATATGGCTAGTCGTTTAAAGGGGACCATTGTTTCCTTTTATTTAATTTTATTCTCTACTTTTCTTTATTTTAAATTTTTCTCCTTTTTTTAATGTGTTTAATGGTCACCGTTTTTATAATTTTATTTAAATTAAATTAAATTAATTAAAATTTAATAAATTTTAGTTATTTATAGTTCAAATTAAAAATTTTCTTTTTTCTTTAAATGTGTAATAAGATAATGTATATTTTTTAATTCACAAATTATAACTTACTTTATACTTTTTAGTTGAATGGGGGCAAGAGATTTCATTTTTCAACATGGGGTGTTTACAAAATTAGTTAAGGTTTAATTATTAGTTTAATTTAATTTTTTCTTGGTGCAATTTCATAATAAATTCTAATTTTTGAGTGATAAAAAATAAATTATTAAAAGATGTATGATAAGCAAAAAAAAAAAAAAGAATTAGCATAAGATCCAATCAAGTAATTGACTCAATTATTATTTGACTTTTATGAGAAAATAGAATTATTTATATCTTGGGATATTTTATAATTTTATAAAAATTGATTTTGACCCCTTATTTTACGTTTTGAGCACATGAATAGAGAAAAAAAAATATTGAAATAATGATATTTTTTTTTCTCTTTATTTACTCTTTCTATCAAAGGTATTGACCATTCACAAAATGATTTTTCTTTTTATTGTTTCATATTTCAATGTTCTTGATGAAGTGAGTAGTAAATTGTTAATTCTTCCAATCAATTGAATACAAAATTGACAAATTTGTCATCACCCTATATATTCTACTACTAGCAATGAAAATTTGTATTGACATTAGTATATTATAACAACTATTGAGCAATTTTAGTGTAATTTTACTTTTTTATAAGATAAAAATTATTTTTCATATAATTATTATTAAATATGAAAAATTAAT